>VZTR01028037.1:501838-517515 GCA_013400775.1 Chaetops frenatus | reverse complement strand
AAATCCTCTTTATTCATTCCTGTGGTGAAATCTGCTGCCTTCAATGGCATTTGTCACCTGGAGAAAACACTGAAGAAAGACAGCACTGGCCCAAGAGCAAACTATTGCCCTTCTCACCCCTAAAAGATGCACTTTTAAATGCAATCAAAGTAGGTTTTAATGACATTTGACTCTATGTTTGTGTATGGCAAAACAAACCTGTAAAAACCCACTTATCCCCTCTACTTCCCTCTTGATTTACAGAGGGAAACTTTCAGGATGTCTTAACTGTAGACAATNTACACTCGGAAAAAACCCTATTTGGTTATTTTGATACTTGCAAATTTAGGGTCTTTTTCCATATAAAGTATTAATTCATCAGAATAATGAGAATTTGATTTTGAATTTCACTTTGGAACAAATAAATATNTAGAGTGTCAAAAACCACCTTTGAGATGAGTAACATCTTTTAAAGTAATGGGCTAAATCAAACCAAAACCTTTGCTGACATTTTGATTGCGTTTGTGTTAGTCAGTATAATGAAAAATTAACTTTAGACATAAAAAATTTATTGTAGCTTCTTTTATTGCCTAGGAAGAAAAGTTTAGTGTAGCCAACTGAATGATGCTTCTTCATGGTTGTCACTTTATACACTTTATTATTGTAACTTATGGGAATATTTGTAAGCAAAGTATTATTTATTCTGCAGTACTCCCATTTGCTCACTCGTTATGCTCATCATGGCTCTAAGTAATAAACTTCATAATATCACACATTAATGGGGTTATTTAAACTATACCTACTATAAGCTTATGTGCAAATGCCTTTCAGTTTTCCCATGTTTACTCACAATTTTTCAATAATGTTCAAGATGTGCTCTGAGTCAGGGAAGAATCACACACTTTAGTGCAAAAATATATGGGGAAATGTATAGCTATTTAATAAATACAAGGGAATTGACATTAATGTTTGTGTATCATTGGGTGTGCCCATTCATTAAAATGATTACTTGATACTTATTTTTGGGAGATAAAAGATATTGAGTGCCATTTCATGTAAACTGCAAATAATTTCCTTCACCAGAACAAATTTTGAAAAGAGAATATTGTTGAAATGTCCCTTGTTTTTCTAAGAGTTAGCAAAAATGAGAAGCATCTAAACTGCAGCTACCCAAAGGCAAGAACTCTGGTAATTAACTTTGTTATTGCTTGTTATGTATTTTCTTTTCCATGCTGCCCAGATCTATAGATCCATAATTGTCCTGCAATTGTCCTTTGTGCTTGAAGGCTCTTATGAAAGAATACCTTAAGAATTTAGGAATTCCCAATAATTTTTGTAAGAAACTGTTATTTTCTGGCTGCCTCAAATGTACACTGAATAATTTTTCCTTTCTTCTCAAAACCAGAATGTACATGTGTGATCAATAATGTAGCAAGCATCTGAATACTGAAAACACAGTTTTTTTCTATTGCCTAGTAGAAGTAATCAAACTTCCCACAATGCTGGGTTTTTGTGCTGAAATTCATAAACTTCAACCTGACTTTTCAGATGATAATTATTTTACTTTATGAGTTTCAGATACCATCACTGTTCTTTAAATCAATTTTTAGCTGTCTAACAGAGTACAAAACAGCATGTATCAAAAGAGTTGATCCGATGAAATTACATCACTTTCAAAAGCAGATGTTCCCATTATTCAGAAGAAGCCATTGATTTTTCAGAGTACTTCCTAATCCTCCTGAGAATGACAGCTAGCAAGGAGGAAACCTCTTGGTAAAAGTCAGTGATGTAAATTTGAAACACCATTTTAGATGACAGATGATAGCTATTAATTTGTGAATGGATGTGTGCGTTGTAGGGCGTATGCCTATAAGTGAAAAGTCCAGCACCACCACAACTCAAGCTTAAGTAAAGAAATAACATGGTGGAGGGGATACCTGGTGCACCTTGAACGTCTGTTCCTCTCAGTTTTACATGAGCTATCCCTATCTTGCTTGCTATGGCCCAGTTTGAGATTTGGATTCCACCTACCCCTGCCCCACCACCTTTCCTCATAACAGATAAAAGGACAGGAAGTGTTTTGAAGTGACCCTGAAAAGTTCAGACTAAAGCCCTTTTAAATTCCATTGTCTGAAATGCAGAAATCCTCTATGAAATGCTGCCAAGCATTGCCATGGCAACATGATGTCACCTGGTGACAGAACAAGCATTGTAGCATTTAGCTTAGACCATGTTTCTTCCTCCACTAGCAAAAAGATGATTTTGAAAGCAGGGACCCATCTGAGCCAAGGAACATCTGCAATCTAAACATTTCCACTCATCTTCAGGGAGAGAAACCACTTTAATTTCTTGTCTCTGAACAAGGGGCAGGGTATAAATCACAGTCAGGAGACTTGATAACTTGCATTATCAAGAAGGGGAGTGAATGGAGGATAAACTTTTATCAGTCAGTATGTGTCTTAAGGGCAAGTGGGGAAGGGCTCTGGGTCCTCAGGAGTAACAGGTAGGGCACTCAGCTGCTGCTCAGAGACTCAGCTTGGGCTCCATGAGCATGGCTTACTTGTCACATTGCACACACTGATAATATTTCACTATATTTAGCCATTTGTATGCAGTTCTGACATGCATTAAATTATGTGCTTTTCCTTTGAGTGCCTGTCAGATTTTAGACTGAGCTTCAAACTTGTGAGGGTGGATCCTGTTTACGTGGGTGCACTGCTTCACTATTATGGGCCTCAGCCAAGAAAAACCCCCCAGTCAATATGCTTTTCCTCCAAGCTTTTAATAGCCTCCAGAGCAAGACAAGTACAGAAATTACCCAAGAAGTCTGCTACAGCATGAGAAAAATAAGATATTTTGGTGTGGATTGGAGGTGAAGAAAAAAAGAAAGGGGCTGTTGGAAATCTTGGCCATTAGAAGTCCCACATATGAGCAATTGCAGCATCCTCTGGAGAAGTGTAATGCACATACACTTTCCTTTTTTTCTCAAGTATGTTTTTAGCTTCTTTACTACCTCCAAATTCTGAAATCCATGAGGGTCCTCAGAGGTGCAAGGCAGAGCCAAAACTGCATTACAATGCACTATGGATTTTTTGCAAATGTGCATGTCAAAGTTCTCACTAATTTTAATCTGAGTTCAGAGTCCTTGCGGTATCAGTGAAACTAACACCTCATAATGACACCCAGGCAAAACTGCAAGGCAAATGTAATTTCAATATTTACAGCAAATTTCAAGCACATTTCAAGGTTGTGAGCCAGTCCATCTTTGTTTGGTTTTATTTGGATTTATATCAAGAACACTTAGAAGAGTTATAACTGGGATATTAATTTCTCCCATTTTCTTCCAAAGAGGTTATATTGCTCCACATCAGTTGTAGTATAAATAACATATTTAAGTGGAGAAGAACTCTAAAAATCACATTTAGGAACCCTTGAAATCATAAAAGATTTTAAAGCATTCTTTCTTCTGCTGACAATCTTAAAGATATTTTTTCTAGGGACAACCCAATATATGAAATTAAAATATGTTTATTCCGGCCTTTCAAAATCCTTACTATTGTGTTGAGTGGAGAACAATCTCTTCAACTTTTCCATTGCTCTTCCCTTGTTGATTTCAACCCAACTAAATTTAGTTGTATATTTTCTCCTCACACTGGGTGAAAACCAGTCTCTGAGGTCTCTAAGCCCAGCACCTCACCATGCCTTTCTACACCGTATCACTCATTTCATAGACCTAATGAGCTTTATTTTAGATTACAACAGTGATTCAAAGATCTTTCCAGGATCCAATTTTTCTAATAAGTAACAATTGTCTCCTGGTTTCCACTATTTTAATATTCACACTTTTCTGCTAAGTCCCTTTGAGTTTTCTCATCAAAGCAGATGGAAGTCAAAACCTGCTCTATCCCTACAAATCTGTCTGGCCTGGCTATCTCTATAACTATTTTTTGATACATAATTTTGCTGCTGTACATTTTAGCAAAGCAATACCCATACCTTTCTAAGTAGTGTGGATTATTCTATGCTATACTTCAGTGGCAATTTTTTGCAGCAAATCTGAGCTGTTTTCCAGGGTGTACTATAATTTCCTACCACAGTCATCTGGGATGAAGTCAGTGAAGAATAACCTGGGTTATCACAATTTAACACTTTATAGGGGACTAATTTTCTTTGAAATCAATGATGATTATGCCTTACTTCTTAAAGATTTCTCTGAGATCAATTGCTGTTCAGCATCTCTCAAGTGCAGGTTTTGCATAAAGGTGCTGAACCCTGGATTCAGACACCCACTGCTAAGGACCCTTATTTGGAAACACTTGAAATGGGAATTTAGCCTGGAAGGAGTATCTCAGATGGTGTATATTCTTCTATGTTCAGTGATAGCGACAAATGTGAAGGCACCGGGCAGCCAAGATCAAGGGTTTTACCCTGTCCAGCTCATTCTAATGGTCTATTGCAAGTCCTATTTCACTGGGCAGGAGTTAACTGTTTAGCTGCAGTCATATTTCACAAGATTGTCGAGTTAACATTACATGAATTATACACGGTTTATAAAATGATTATTTAATCAGTGGAAAATTAAGTTCATAGATGTTTTCAAAATCTGAACTAGGACATTCATCAGCAGAACTGCTAAATTTTTAATCAAGCCTGCTGTGCTTGATGTAGCTATCATTCTAAATTGCCCTCTCTCTGCTGGTCCTCTTACTGCAATATATATTTTAGCATTATCCTTTCTCATTGCTAATTAATTTTTTTCAGCTCAGATTTAAAGCAGAGTGACATGCCATTCAGCATTTTCATCAAAGGAGAGCCTTTCTTACTTTTAACAGGTGAAATGCTTTAAATATTAGGAAGAGTGAACTGCAAAGTTCTTTGGTTCCTTTTTACTTAGAGGCATCTTTTAAAGGTACAAAGAGTAAGGAGTTTTGCTTGTCTCAAAGATGAGGCACAATTTGAAATTCCCTGGTCTGGATTTGTTTAGGGATTTGATTCCATCAGTCATTTCTGGAAAAAGTCTAGATGAGAAGCAATGAGCAATACAGTTTCTCCAGGTATTTAATAATCTCTCATTCCAGTTAAGAATTCAGTTGCAAATCACAATTTTTCCTGTTATGTTAAAACTCTCTTTCATTAAAACCATGAGAAAAAATATGTTCAAAGAGGAAAAAAAGCTCCAGAGAATTTATCCCGTGTATAACCTGAAAGTCTAGATATCACCCCAGGTAAGAAAGAGAGTATAATGTCTTCTCAGCCCTTGCTTCTCACATCCCACTGAGCAAACTTTTGAGGAAGGCCAATACCTGAAGATGGGAAGCCTTTTCTGGTAGAGATACCTTCACTTCATCCTCTCACTGTACCCAGTCTCTTTCTAAGGGAATTTGGGATGCATGTAGGAAGCCAATAAATCTCATCTTTACTCATCTGAACAAACATTTACCTAAATCTCCTTGTAAGCACTAGCTGTCTGCACAAGCATATAATGAAGCTCACTGTGCATTTTTAAGCATCCTAAATTTGCTCATCATCAGAATAGGGTTCATTCTTGCCTGGGACTTCCACCTATTACTTACTACTTGAGAATTGCATGACTTGTTATACTATTCCTGTCGTCTAAAGCTCAGGGTTCTTTCTTAAGGACAGCCAGTACTTGAATCTGTCATTCAAATTCAATGCAAATAAGAGATTTTTACATATGGGTATAACATAAACAAAAAAACCCCACCCAATTGTCCATGTGGTAAGATTTTTTCATCTTGTGTTTCCAAATATACCACGGGACAGTCAAAAGTCTGTGTACCTCCATAGACCTAAATGATGGTGGAAATTGAATCTAAAAGGTAGTACAAGACGAATATACATTTCATACATCAAAAGATGGAGAGACAACAATAAATACATGCATATATGTATAATAATGATATTTATACCAAAGAGTTTGATGATTTTTCATGTTCACCACTTTAAATCATTGACATGGGCTAATAACACAATGTCAGCACTATAGTTTCTTTAACAGGAAAAGGGATTACCTAAAGAGAAAGGAAAAATATTTTTTAAAGTTCTAAACCACTGATTATATAGCTGAGAAATTAGGTTATTCCACATATTTATCCTGAGTGTGCCCATGCACTCTTAAAATGCCTGTGTGAAATTTGCCTAGGAGTGTCTATTATTTCCAGAGCAATTTGAGAGATAGGTGTTTAGGACAGAATTCTGCAGTCACATGAAACCATCGATGACCATGCTAACTACTGGATTTAAACACTTTCTTGGCCCACTCCAGCAAACCTTACCATCCAAACACCTGCAACTCTGGTACCAATGCATTCAGGGTGAGGGTTCTCCCCAGTGCATGCTGAAGACCCAGACACATGTACATGTCTACTAGAGGGAAGGCTGCCATCAAGATGCTCCTGGAACATCTTTTGGCCCACACACAGTTTCATCCAGTGGAAAACCTGGATGCCAGGAGGATGGTGAGTGACAAGGACAGAGCTGGGCATGGCCAACACATGGGGAGCAGACAGTCAAATGGAGCAGACTGATTTCATCCAGACTCAGCTGGTAGCAATTGGCATCAAGCCTCAACAATACATGAGGGATTCAGATAGAAATTTATGTGCAATTTAATAAACTCCTTCAGGAATTCTAGGAATGGTCCTAAAAGCCCACCAAAATTTTGAAGATTTATCTCAGGCATTTTCAGCTCTCATTGCCCTTCCTGAAAAACTGAGAATATTCCCTGACTTGAGAGATGCAAGTACAGGTGTCAGAGATTGTAAGTAAGTACAGGTGAGATGCTAGAAGCCTCTGAATCCCCTGTAGGTTGTCAGGCAGGGTTTGGATGGGCCTCAGTATGCTGTCTCTTTTGCATACATCTCTCTATGCTGAGTTGTACCTGAGAAGCAAGGTATGTAACAGGTCTGAGTGCTGAGTCCTTGGTTGCCTCTTGCTCCTAGAAATTTGGGCTGCACGAAGCCTGAATTTCATCTCAATATTGCCAGTGCAAGCTTGTTATGTGTTTCACCCTAACACCACGTGAGGCTGTGGTTCTGGTGGTGTGGTGTGTGTACCTGTGTGTAGGTGCAGAGAGCCTGGGGGAACAAGCATGGTGGTTCAGGCCTCCCAGAGGGAGCTGCTGCTATGGCACTGCCATGTCAGAAAAGCACTTGCTGCTTAGAAAGACAGGCACGTTCACCTCCACTGCTTCTTTGCTTCTGCTTTTCTGATGTCCTCACTCTATGCCGAGGAACATTATAGAGTGAAGTTTTCTTTTTAGCCAAAGGTTTTGCAGGCCGTTTATAGTTTGTTGTTTCAAGTTAGTGTTTTTTCAAGTTTCAAGGAAAACAGCAGCTCAGTGTGAGCCTGCAGTGAGTCCTGGCAGCCCCGAAGGCAAACCCCACCCTGGGGTGCACCAAACACAGCACAAGCAGCTGTTCTAAGCAGGGGACTGTCCTGCAGTGCCCAGTGCTGGCCTGGCCTCACCTGGAGTGCTCCAGGCTGTGCTGGGCCCCACAATTCAACAAGGATGTTCAGGTCTCTGAATGCAACCAGAGCAGGGTAACAAAGCTGGGGAAAGGGCTGGAAGGAACGTCCTGTGAGGAGTGGCTGAGGACTCTGGACTTGTCTAGTTTGGAGAAAAGGAGTCTGAGGGTGAGCTCATTGCTCTCTGTAGCTTCCTGAAGAGTGAAGGTGGAGAGGGAGGTGCTGATCTATTTTCCCTTGTATCCAGTGATAGGATACATGGGGAATGGTTCAAAACTGAACCAGGAGAGGTTTAGGTGGGAGCTTTAGAAACAGTTCTTTGCTGAGGAGGTGGTGTGGTCAAACCCTGGGACAGGCTTCCCAGAATAGTGGCTGATGACTCAAGCTTATCAGTGTTAAAGAGGCATTTGGAGAAGCCCTTAATAAACATGATTTAACTTTTGCTTAGCCCTGAAGTGGTCAGGCAGTTGGACAGGGTGGTTGTTGTATTTACCTTCCAACTGTAATTTTCTATTCTATTCTATTTTGGGTGCAACAGAAAATGTTAATTGTTAAGAGTTTCCGACCCACAAAATATTTTTTTTAAGAAACAAGTGTTATTCTGTAAGTTAGAGATGATGTGATGTATATAAATTTTGCTCTCAGTTGCCTTCCAGATACTCTATAGTCCTCGAGTTCTTCTATTTGTCCCCATTCTCTTGAATTTTTGTATGTCTAATGTAACAAGATAGAGAAAAGATTCAATAGGACAATCCAGCATCTGTTTTGAAACAATTCTTCTTCAGCATTATATTTTGAATACCATGTTTATTTTATGAACATATTTCTTTCCAGTTTTGTTATTAATTTGGCTAATATAAAACCAGTGAAAATAAGGACCAGATGCTCAGCTGGAATAAGATTTATACCAGCTGAAGATCTATCCAGAGTTACAAAAACCTCCTATGGTGAAACACAGCTCAAAGTGTCAAGCCACAAACTCTTATTTCGTATCACTCTGAAACCATGCTGAAAAATAAAGATCTGCATGGGTTCAATGGAGATTTATAGATAAACCTTCACTTACTCGAGATATTTCAAGAACCATTTTTCATATCTTGACAAATCTGAGATGATTTTTAAGTTGCTACAAAAACCATAATGGCTTGAGGTTTATAACAAAAGTTTTGCTTTGTTTTTTTTTTATAGATAATGGACTAAGATTAATTTTACTGATTCTTGCCCACTTCCCTCCACTTTGAGTTTATTCAGCATGCTGTCCAAGATTATATATATATAATCTCATATATCTACCTATATATATGACAAATTATGATTATTCCTACTGTACATCTAAGATCAGATACACGCAGTGCATGAAGAAGTTTTCAAATGAAATAGCTCAATCACTTCCATATTCAGCAGGTCTATTTTTGGCAGTACTACTAGCCTCTGCTTTGCACATGTATTTATATAATGATGTCTTCGTTCTTAAAATTGCCAATTATATTGCTGATTTTCTCTTCATGACAATAACACATTTCTTTCAGACTCTTTGTATTAGCTTGTTGTCACGGTTGTTATTTTCTGTGTTGGGGATGGGGTGTCTTCCATTTTTCTAGGAGGCTTCATTCATCAAAATGGAGAGAAGCCAATTATTATAGAGATTTTAAATTTTAACAATTAAGTCCAACTCCTGCAAAGACTTAGCCATGTTCCTTACTTTAAACATGTGATCAGTCCCACTGAACCCAGAGGATTAACATTAAGCATGTGTATATCTTAGCACTTTCAGAACCCAAATAACATTTTTTTTTAACATTTCTGAACCTACAGGAATTGATCTGGTGATAATTAGACTCTAAGCAGTTAGTTTCAAAGTGCATTGCTGATTACAAGAGGATTCATCCTGGGGCAAAGTTCTGAGTAGGAACTTAGAAAGTCTGAGTCAAGACCTGGCTCTTTCACAGCCTCATGAAATAGGTTTGAATAAACCACTATATTTCAGATAGACTCAAAGTTGTTCATCTTCCAAATTGCCTGGTTTAAAATGTCTCAGATTTAGGCTCCTTGGTGTTCTTGCACATATACAGACAAAAAATCTTGCAGCTGATTGCAATAAGGCAGGTTGCTACTCTGGTAAACAACGAGCTTGCAACATTTATCCATGGTGTTAGCGTGCATGTATCCATGCCTCAGCATCTTATGTTTCCCAGAATTGGGCTCACTGGTTTTTCATGTAAAGGTTCTTGTAGACATGGTCTTTTTTACTGATGGCACTGATTAGAGTTTAGTCTGCTCTCTAGGTGTTGTGGTCATGCACATTCATAATAAAAATATAGAATAGTGATAAAAATAGTATTTAGCTACTCTTTAAACACACTCTTGTAAGTATGTGGAAGCTATGCTCTACAGCTGCCTAAATTCATATATATTCAGCAGTATTGGGGTAATTATACCATTTGTATTCCAGAGAATTATGGGAGTCTACAGCAAAGTTTCCTGTGTTCTCCTCACGTATCTCTTCAGCTGAACATGAGTCAGACCTGCACTGCTTATTAGAATATTATTAGCATAAGTGGTTTTGGTAAAGTAGTAAATAATTCATAAGGAAATCTGCAAAAGCAAATATGTTTCCCGCTTTCCCCATTTTCACTGGGCTTGAAGAGAATTGTTCACTTTCTTCAAATATTTGGTTTAAAAATGTGGTAACAGTGCATTGTTTTCCACTCCAGATGGCCTGTGCATTTTCTTCTTTTCCTAGTAAAACATCCGAAACTCGGTGACATGGTGAAAGCAAGGAAAACTTATAGAATTCTAAGGTTCCCAATCTGTTCTTAAAAGACAGCAGGGCATATGAGATAGCATGGATCTCAGCTTGCAAGTACCAGAGGCCAGGTGCAAGGTGTTTAAACAGCTGACTTCCACTGAAGGTTTGTTATATGCCTGCACACTGGTTTAGATAGAAACAGCACAGTGACATCTATGCTGCAGTCACACAAAGCAGTGAAAGTCAGGAGCAAATCCCCACTGTAGTGGGCACTACAGAAGATAAAGGGAGACACTGCTCACCAGGGCATTTATAGTTTTATACAGCTTCTTTTAGTTTAATTTCTGTTGGTATTTAATACTCCAGGCAGGCACACAGCTATGGAATAAGCACTGTAACAATGATATAGAAGAGGTTTGGACCCTCTAATGATATCACAGCCCTTTCTATAGTTTCTAAAGGTTAAAGTATTTCCAAAGAGTAGGGATGCCTCCAGACCACTGTTTGACAGCCTAGCATATGCCCAGACCACCTGCAAGCCCCACACAGTGTGTCATCCTTCTGGGAAGAAAGAGGCAAGAAGCACAAGCAAATCTTAAGCAGGCACAGTGTGAGCAGATGGTGTTAATTCCAAAGTCAAGGCATGCACCTAAATTTGGTTTCTCTCAGGAGGCACAAACACACAAGATGGTAGTGGTAGTATGACTTCAAACTGTCATTTCCTAGAGCTGGTTTGCCCAAACAGGGATGAACCTTTCAGCTGTTGTTTGAAATGTCAAGTTCAACTACACCAGGGTTAAAGCCTGCCATAACTGAATTCAGGTCAAAGCCAGAAGACGAATTTGTTCTACCAATGAAACACCCACTTTCAGATTTTCTGCTATGTACCAAATCCTCACAGACAGCAGAAACACCACAAATTTGGGGGGAGAAAGAAAAATGTCAGGATTTTGAAAGACTGTTCATATTTCACCTGAGAGTAAACTTCTAAATGTCATTAAAGAAAAAATAGCTAGCTGGAAAACATTTATTAACCAAAGATAATATTTCTGTAATTTGAGGAGTTTAAAAGTAGCCAAGGACTTCAGTAGTCAAGGGATGACTCATGTCTGCTTTTAGAAGGTGAGAAGGTAAGCCCACCTTAGGCTGGGTGTCCAAGCTCCCATGATAATGAACCGAGGAAAGAAGTGTCTCCAGAGGCAAATCACTTCCCCTGAGACATGGCTTTGGACCCACTCCTCCTGATAAAGTTTATGTCTGCTTCTGTTGACTTTGATAAAGTTATTATTAAAAAAATTATGTATATATAAACTACATACATAATTTAATGTCTTGTTGGAGAACTTAGCTTTTACATGATTAAAACCAAGTCATTTTACCCTCTATAAAAAATGTATATCATAATTAATAAACTAGGATTTTTAAAATAAAATTTATTTTCTGGTATGTTCTCAGCTGAAGGCTCATATTCGTCTGATCCAAACTTCACGACACGAAATCTTTACAGCTTCTCTTCCATTGCAAGTTTGTACAGCACACTGCAAGACACCAAGCACACTGCTATCAGACAAATAAAAAGAATAATAAAACTCAATCATGCTTGTATATATAGAAGGCCAATCAATGTAAACACAGGGTCTCTCTAAACAGAAGAAAAGCGGAAGCCAGATGGCATGAAATCATTGATAGCTGTTTCATAAACTTTTCCTGCAATCAAATCTAATTGAAATAACACTAGATTGTAGGCTTGAGCAGGTGGGCAGCACACACAGCTGTTTCTGCTAGATGATTTCCAAAGAATACATACATAAAACATTTCACAGGGACTGACATACGGCAAAAAAGGGCTACCCCAGATGGAATGCTCTCTTTCAGGCTTTATTTCACTGACAGATTTCTGAAGCCTACCTCTTTAAAAATATGGGCAGGACTGTTTTTCTGGAATAGTTGCACCAATTACAGCCATTTACAATGCTGTTGGGAGCTAAGGCCTGGTGATGAACTATCTTCCATGTCAATTCGTATTTGAAGGCAGGGAAGGGCAGAGGGGGATGTCCTAGTGTCCAGTTTATTGCTTTGCAGTGAGGTAAAGGTAACTAAACAATTTCTGACAGGTATTTCTGTTTCATAGAAATTTGCCAAGAAAAGATTTTATCAGTTTCCTTGGCAGTTTATTCCAGCTTTCCCTGCACTTATAGCTAGATCTTTTCCTGACATCTAATCTACTTTTTAACACAAGTTAATGGTTATACATGGTCAAGGAAAGGAAACAGTTAATTTTTTTTCTGGTTTAATCTTTTATATAAAGACATATTTCCAATGTCCTCTCTCCCCTTTCTGTCCTTTTCTGTAGACAAATATCCCACGGCAGAATTCCTGAAGACTCCAGAATTCCTGAGCCAGAAGAACCAGGTAAGTCTTCCCAGAGAGATCCAGCAACTGAAGTAGGCCTGACATTTTGGACTGAATTTTACTTTTTTTGTTTGCGTTGGAGACTAGGACTCAAAACAAAATACTGAGGAAGGAAGGAAAATGAAAAAGAACACCCTACATGGATCGAAGGAGAGCCTGAAATAAATGAATTGTGTACCTCCATTAACTAATGCATTCTGGCTAGATGATATAGTGAAGCTTCTGCTCTTCATTATCTTTATATAAATAAAATGCAAAAAGATTTACATGGTCTATTCTATTACTGTTTATACCAGACTCTGTGTATTTAACACTTCAATCTAAAGGATTCAAATCTGCCACAATATCAGTAAGAGGAATCCAGAAGTGATGACATAAGTGAGCTCTGGTTTCTCTTCAGGTTCTATAAATCTCTTGCCTTTTACTTAAGATTCCCATGAAGAGGAACAATTTATTTATTGCAGCTTTCCAGTACTTAAAGGGGGCCTCCAGAAAAGATAGGGAGGCATTCTATCAGGAAACATAGTGATAGGATGAGGGGTAATGGTTTTAAAATGAAGGATAATAGATTTAGATCAGATATTAGGAATAAATTCTTTACTTTGAGGGTGGTGAGATACTGGCACAGGTTGCCCAGAGAAGCTGTGGATGCTGCATTCCTGAAAACATTCAAAGACAGACTGAATGGGGCTTTGAGCAAACTGGTCTAGCAAAAGGTGTCCTTTCTCATGGCAGGTCATTTGCAACTAAATGGTCTTTAAGGTCCCCTCCAACCCAAAATCATTCTATGATTTTAAGAACAGAATTACATGCAAACTGTGCTATTAAATAATGATGATCTCTTGGACTGCAGGAGTCTTTCAGGATGCTTATCTGAAATTGTTTTTTCTGAGGTTAATGGCAGGCGCCTTACTTCTCCATNTTTCGAACCAACCCATGACAATAACCTATATTGGTAGTATATTAGTGAGTCGAGGAGTAGAGGAGGGAGAGGAAACATCATTATACCACTAGAAAAGTCCTCATATTTTAGTCAGAAAGTCCTGACCTGCAGGGGTGTCCTAGGGATTAAGGTCCCCTCCTGTGGTCATCTTCCTTAGGGGTTTGGCTGTGCCTGTCAGGGGCTGGGCATGGTGTAACACAGCCCCTTGCTCCTTCTCACACAGTTGCAGTTACAACCTTTAGTTTCTTCAGAAGTCAGGTACAGTTATCAAGGGAAAACCCACACTCCTCAGAGAAAGAGGGAGCAGGAAGAAATCATCAGGAGCTGCAAGCAGTGGGGGCAACTGTTTGCAAAAGGCAGTGAAAATCAAGGCCTGGGGTGACATGACTCTGCAAGAAACAAATGAGTGTGAAGCAAATGCTTTCAAAAGATCCCATCTCAGCTCTGCGGCAGAGAAGACTGCAACAGACAGAAAGAATCAGTGACAAAAGATCCAAAAGAGGCCATTGATTTGCTGCAGGGGAGAAAACAAAGTGTTTACAAAGATGCAGAACAGTAAATCATCAAAGCATTCAGAAAATGTTTCAAATGTAGTGTTCATGCCTACATTTGTATGTAAGACACAGTAAAGAGAAAAAGATATATCCTTTGCCTTTTAGGCCATTTGGAATCAAGCAGGTGCAGGATGTCAAGTAAGAATAATAGCAAAACAACAAAAAGGGAAAGAGGAAGGACAACAGGAGGAATGGGAGCACAGAGATCATATGTAAGTTTATATAATTGCTTTGGATTACTGAGGAAAATCGTCAACTTGTTTACTGACTTGTTCTCTATCTCTTTACTTGCCTTAAACTGAAGTAGTTATTTCAGGCTGCTGAAGGGGTCTATTTTGAATAGGGGCCTATGAAGGCTGATTATGGGAAGGGGTTTGTGGGAGGCAAAGGAATGAAGACAAAAGGAGCGATGAAGATAAGGAACAATAGATGCAGAAACAGAGGTGACCTGGTGCAGATCCTAGCACTGCTTTCAATAATAGCTAGTGCTCATATAGAGCTTTTCAAGCATAGATTTTTGAAGTGTTTTAAATTGAAGTCTGAATCATCTTATTCATATTATAACAGGACAAATTATGTGTTCAAGGTCACTCAGTGGAAAAGAAATGCACTGTAGCAAGGCAGAGGATTCACAGTAACACAATGCTAATGCCATGCTGCCCACAAGCCACACTGCCCCACCATCAGCTTGGACGTTCTCTTCCAATGCAGAGCTGATGTATTAGAAATTAAATTATCAGCTGCTTTCTCTCTAAATTACATGCTGAAATACCACATCAACCTATTTGTGGGCAGAATTGACCTTGGTGGGAAGATATACACAATGCAGGGATTTACTGGGGGATTAAAGAGGTTTTAAGCTCTCTACTCCTCCTTATTATGAGTATCCAATGTAAAATGGTACCCAGCTATGTAACACAGTCACAGCTAGATTGGAGACATACCAAGACAAAAGTATGTGTTCAGGACCACAGGCAGGCCCTTCTCAAGGCCAGACACAATCTGTTCAAACAATGGTTTACAATACACCCTAAGCAGACAGGTGATGTCTGATGTCCTGACATTTACCAGCATGCTTGTATGTAAGACAGGACAGAAAATGCCACGCTTGTGGATGCTCTGAAAAGTGCTAGCTCAGTGTTAAGGATATGCAAGCCTATCGATACACATATGACCTTTTTTTGGCATTTGAAATGTGTAAATTCTGCTGACTCTCAAATCACACAGGAGGTCTTCTGACCTAGAACTGTTCATAGAATCAGACTCACAGAATGATAGAATGTCTTAAGTTGGAAGGGACCTGTAACTGTTGTTCCAAGTTTTAATGTTCTAATCACATGTTAGTTTATACAATGAGCAGATGTGGTGGTGCATTCCCCCTGCCCCTGCTCCCTTGGGCCTGCACTCTGATCTGAGAATGCTCATTAAGCCCTCAGCCTTGATGAACAGCACCTGGGCTAAGCTCCTCTCGAGCTTATCAGAAACACTGTCTCCTTCCACAAACTTATGCTAACAAGCTCCTGTTTTTAATGAACAGCCTCGGAAACTTCTA
>VZTR01028037.1:482117-501627 GCA_013400775.1 Chaetops frenatus | reverse complement strand
ACCTGTAACTGTTGTTCCAAGTTTTAATGTTCTAATCACATGTTAGTTTATACAATGAGCAGATGTGGTGGTGCATTCCCCCTGCCCCTGCTCCCTTGGGCTGCACTCTGATCTGAGAAATGCTCATTAAGCCCTCAGCCTTGATGAACAGCACCTGGGCTAAGCTCCTCTCGAGCTTATCAGAAACACTGTCTCCTTCCACAAACTTATGCTAACAAGCTCCTGTTTTTAATGAACAGCCTCGGAAACTTCTAATTCATGCCTGAATAACAACCATGTGGAGTAACATTTTTGTTACTGATCTTTCAAAGGAAGTTAACAACTTGAATTGTGGCCAGGATGAAAAATTAACATGACTAAAGCCAACCCTTTTGCAACCCTACAAAGAGTGGTCCTAAGTGAGACCCTTTGAGCTTTCCTGGACCGCAGTGGGAGGTGACCAGCAATCTGCCTCTGCATGGGACACCTCTGGTTTGGTACACTTGCAGAATCACTGCCAAACAAGGGTGGTGGATCCTGGGCTGATATCCCTCACTCTCCGAGGCTCAGCCCTACTATGGCTATTTAGAACATGCAAAGGCATCTGAACTGAGTACTTTACTGAATTCAAGGGCAATTATTCACAGGTATATCTTGTACCTACTCTTTATGTCTGTGTGCATGCAAGTGGGAATATACCCGAGTGAATGGAATGTTGCTCTCCTGGATTCTTAAGTACTTTAGATTTGTAAGTTAGGCCTGTGAGTTACTGTGGTGCTATAGTAAATTCTACATGAATCTTTTAATAAATTTTTTAACTTGAGTTATCAATCAAGTGCTGTTAAGTTCAAGTGCTTTTAAACCTTTAGACTTGAACTGTTGGTCAAGTCCAGGGCTTGGTTTAGCTTTGTGACTCAACAGGAGGGTCTTCCTTATTCCCTTTTTTTCCTTCACTTTCCTACCCTTACCCTTTTCCCCAATGCCCCCAGCCTCCACATAGGTAAATTTTGTGTTAACTTTGGTTTTAGATACATTTAGATATTAATTGGCTTTTTCTCTGTGTGATGTAACCATCTAGTGGGTAGTAGAGTGAACCTTGCCAATGAACTTTGTCCTACTTTTGCTTTTTTTTTAAACCTGCTTTGGCTGATGACTCTTTAAGTGACCTTAAAATACTCTTTTGCAACAGCAGAGAAATAGTTTAATTGCACAAAGCACACAGCAGTGTTCTTTTCTTTTTTAAAATACAATCATCACAGGTCTAGTTCAAAAAATCTTTTCAAATAACAAAAAATTTTTGATGACAACACTTAATTTTCATCACAAGCAGAGGTTATCTATTTAACCAACTATTTAATTTTGCTGGTCTTTTATTTGCCCTTCCTTCAAAAAAAAAAGTTTACATTACGTTTTAAAATGTAACACTTTCAAAGATTAAATTATGTCTTTATGTGACTGGACCATGCACATTCATGGTAGCAGTATTACCATAACTCATTGCCATAGTACAATGGAATTTCTGCTTGCCTGGTTCCTTGCAAACCCCACTCAACAGCTGTGCTGCAGATGTAGTCACACATTCATGTGCAATTTCTTTATCTCAGCGTTGTCTGGATTTCCATACCTTAGAAGATATTCCCGTTTGTTTTTGAGTGAAATCTTGCCTATATCACATCTACCAACTCAAAATTGGCCCAGCATCATTGACATGAAATATCTACAGCTAGTAACAAGGTACTCTGGTACACGAATGACTCCTAGTTACTCGAGGTAACCTGCTTATTTAAAAAAAAAAAAAATAGTGTAAAAGTCACACTTAAATTTTAGTATTTATATCTTTTTTTTTTACTGTCGATGCTAGTGTTATCATAGAGCAGATTAGAGGGGATCTTTTTATAAATATGAAATATCAGTGGCTTAAAGATTTTGGATTACATTTGCTTTGACCTCCTGAAGTTGTGGTAGGAATTTTCTCTGCTGAGCTAATTATCACTTGAAATTGTTTTGAGCAACTGTAGATCAACATCATCACCATTTTTCACTGCTAATCAGAAAGCATCTGCAGTACCACATAGCAGACATGAAATGCACAAGCTGTAGTACTTCTATTTAATGGAGCAACAATTATTGTACTTTTTGTGCTTATATGAAGGTAACTCTGATGTTGGCTAATGAATTCCACCCCAGCTGTGCGTGATCTTATAGTTACATGGTTCAGGCTCCACATTAGCTAATCAAATGGATTCTTCAGCTCAATTTTATAATGATTCAGACCCTAACTCACTGAAGTATTTGCCTAAAATCAGGTTTACTCAATGGCCAATGGAACCAACTTCACTGGCTTAAATGGATGGCTGAACATGTACAGGCGGGTTCTGGCAGTAGTTTGATGCATAAAGATCATACTGTGGAACTAGCTGTTGTATTTGGAATTAACATATTGATTGCTGCTAGGAATTATTATTTAACATATAGTGTCAGTAGCATAAGACTCTGTTCAACACATTCATTATATAAAAGTAAGGAAATCCAATGAATAAACTCCCTAGAGTTAGTAGTCAGTAAAATATCCCTTGTATACATATTTCCAATCAATAACCATTTTCCTCTAAAATTTGTGGATTATCATATTCTTCTAGTGTCTTGTTTTAATGTTTGGTTTCCAGCAAAAGATCACTCTCTGCAAGAAAACACAGGAATAATGTGTATCCATGCACCAGCCATTTAGCTGTTAGCAAACAGAGATAATGGCCATTGGGAATGTAAAAGCTAGACTACTTGGCTGCTCTGACAAATGAAATCCAGGAGTAATGAGTCACACTAGATGTGATCCTTTAAAAAGAAACATTGGCAAACTCTCAGATTTTAAAATAACTTTGCTGAGATCAAGTGGAGCTGTCTTCAGCCATGATGAAAAAGCTAAAAATGAGTATCTGACTGTGCAGATAATTCCAGCAGCCTGGCAGCGTTCATTTGTGAAGCAGCCCAGCCTGATAAGACGCTCGCGGTGACGCTAATGCGAACTGGACGGTGCGGATGCGTATTGCATAATCGCTGCATACATGGCTCCTCCATTCACCCACTGCTGGCTGTGGTTATCAGCCTGCAGGGATGATAATGTGAGCCAGCCTCTGCTCTGGGGGATTGTGTTCTACTCTGCATTGCTAGGCAGACTGCAGAGTGCTCGCTTTCCTGGGCTAGGAGGGCTGAGCATATCTTCCCCAGCAATTTTAGCAAATTCAGTCAAAGGGAAAAGTGCTGCCATGTACCCACCAGTAATGGCTGATGGTGGATTCTCTTCAGAATACATAAAATACACAAGTCTTGAGCTGGATTGCCAAGATGGATATTAATTAAAAAATTTGCTATGTGCTTTGGCTTTTTGTGGTAACGTGCTGTTGGCATCCCTTAGTGAGAAGTAAAAGGCAAGATTTTCATTGAACTTTGCCTGTTTGCTCCACCTGAATGTGAAATAAACCCATCCACTGCTCTGCAATTTCTGAAAACAAACTTTTTCTGGTATTTCTTGCTGAAGGAAAAGCGTTTTATCACTTCTCTGCAACTCATAATGGCCCACATCCAGTCTGTGATTCAGGTACACTTACAAAAAATATTAGAATAATATGATATCCCTCATCTGTCTGAAAAAAATAGTGCCTGCAGAAGTTCAATGCCTGCTTAACTTTCTAGTTCAGCAAGAAAACCTCAAACAAAATTCAGGGTTGTAGGAAAAAAAAAGTCTACCTGTCAGCATATATCTTTTAGGCTTTGAGGAACCACGCATAAATCAGCAGAAGCAAGGCAATGATCAGAACCAAATAAGATGAAAAATCCCAGACACACTCCACTTTTGTCAAAGTGTATTTCTTACAGACATCTTTCAGGCAGTCTTCTTTTGACTCCTAATTATATGATCCTTGCTAGATGAAATCAAACCTTGCACTTCACTACTCTGCTTTGGCAGTGTACAATGCAAACTACTGACTGAAATAATTTTATTAGGCAGCAGAGAATTTTTTAAATGCTTAAATTAGCATCACAGCTATTCATAATTTTTCAGCATTATAGGATTTTGTGTCCATGTGTGAGTATCAGGAAATAAATCGTAGGCATGCAGTAGCATTGGGCAGTGTTCTGTAGAATATTGGTATTTTACAGATATGTCAGACTGCAGAAATGGATTTGGGAAGTATAGAAAAGAATTACGTATAAAATGCAAAGAAGAAATGTCACTGATCACTGATATAACTATTATATTCAGAAGGAGGCAAAAATTTAGTTTGACTCTCAGGCAAGTTTACAATACTTCCATTTTATCTAGGCTACTTGTGCTTTCCCAGCAGAAAATTCACATTAAATTACATTAAGCAGAGAAGAAGAGACTATGCAATAGTGGAGTCTCTGTAAAGGTTTTATCGCTGGGAGATTGGGTTGGCTGAGTTATTCATTACTTGGTACATGGCAGATATTTCAAAGAGAAGTAAAAGAAGGCAAAAGCAACATTCTTAAAATGTTTGTTTGCATTGTCTCTTTGTTTATATTTCTCTGGATGTTTTTGTTAATAAGACAGCAAATGAACTGATTTAAAGGGAAGAAAAACTTCATAATAATTTCATTAACCTATGGGTGTTTTCTGTAAGGGATCTGATTCAACCCTGCAGAAATCAATAGCAGCCTCCCCTTTGATTGCCTAGATTTCTATATTTTTAATTTTCATCCTAATTAATTGAAAATGTTTTTCAAATGTAATAGTTTAGGACATTACTTAACTAGAAAGAATTCTCTTCATGCTTTTGCAAAGCCAGGAATGACCCCTGGCATGAGCAGAGAGATAACAGCATGATCACCATTTGTCAGACTGAACATTTTAGTGCCAGATTGGGAATGAATGAGCATCATGTATCTCTCTACTCTAGATGCTAACTGTTGTCCTCAGGAGAGAAGAGAGAGAGGATATGTTTCCATAATGAGGGTTCTCTTCTCTGTAGTGTCCTTGCCAGATGCAGATACCTTTTGGTAACAGTTTGAACTTGTTGGCATGAGAGAACTGTCCCTGGAGGAACATGAAAGTGATGGCAGAGTAGAGGTGAAATGGCCGAAAGGGAAAATTTATCAAAAGTACATGCAATATTTAATATGGCTTTATAATTTATCAGGAAAAAAAATAGTTAACATGATCCTATGATAAGTCAGGCACACATTGAGTGAGATAGTTCTTTTGTTTTGGTTGACAGTTTGTCAGAAATAGTGATTAATCACTGTGTCTTAAGCACAGAAAAACTAAAAGTCAAGTGTAGGACTATCTCAGCCAAAGGAATACACACATTGTCAAAAATGAAGACAAATTTGGAATTATATTAAATAAAACGAGAATATAACTGAAGGAATCATCCAGTCATTTTTCCACTCTCAGACTGGATAAGTTATTCTTATGCTATTTCTGATAGACATTTGTCCAAACACCTTTTAGGGATTTCTCAGGTGGAATTTCCAGTGCTCTCCCAGACTCTCTGATCCAGAACTTCATTTTTCTTCTTCCTAGAAAAATTTTCCTTATGTTCAACTTGTACTTGCCTTGCCACAATTTAAAATAATTTTTTCTTATTCAACAGGTAGACAAAGGAAAGGGTTTATTCCCCTCCTCATCTAAGCTTTTTGTTATTTAAATTTTAACTCTTTGGATCAAAAACATCCAACACCTTCATTTTTTCCCCAGATGTCCCCTCTTAATCTTCATCATTCTCACTGCTGTCTTTTGGTCTCTCTCCAGCTAATGTACATCTTTCTTGTTCTCCATCAACCAAGACTGTTAGAGAACACATACTGAAGATGTAACCTCACTCAGAAATCTTACAGTTATAACACAGGAGACTCTTAATGAGTAAACACACATGTATCTGTCTCTCTTTTTCAGCCAATGGTATTTCTATTGGTGACTCATTTTAAGATTTTCTGCAGATTTGCTGCATTACTCTCCAGCTTATGTGTGGTTTACTATTTGTGCAAAAAGGCAGAGAATTGCAATTTTTAGCTTATTGAATTACATTCTACTTTTCCAGGCTATTTGTCCAATTTATCAACACTCCTGTAGTTCTAACCCTGTTCTGTCATACATATATTGCCCAGCTGGTGCTCTCTGTGAACTTAACAAATGTGTTCTCCATCCTGTCTTGAAAATCACAAATGGGAGCACTGCATACTTTTTAGGATAATTCCTGTAAACACCCACTCAAACCATCCTTCTAATTTGATCAGGAATTAGTGATACCTACTCTTAACACACATCACTCCAATGAGTAATGCACTCATCTAACCATTTTTTAAATCTAGTCCATATTTCTGAAGCTTGCACATGTGAATCCAGAGGTGTACAGAAGTCAAGATTTATGGCATCTACCAATTTTCTTCCTATCCAGAAAGTCTGTTATCCTTCCTGCAATCATTCCTTTAATTATCAAAGTTCATGTTTCATAGCAGAAAACTTATGTGACAAAAATGAAGCTCTTGCACAACCTGTAGAAGGGCAATCCAGAAGAACAAGGTAGCAGAGCAAGAATAATTGTTATCTAAATCCACTATGCACTCCACTGTAAACTTTTTTGCAATACTTTTAGGATATTTGCAGGCACTGGGCAATATTGTCTCATCAACAAACATACTTTTTGATTCTCAAACAAGAAGATGTGCCTTCGTAGCACCCCTCAGGATGAAAACCACTTAGATCACACATTGGTCTGGAAGAAGACCATCACCCAAAGTGATGATTAGCTGCTGGCTTTAAAAAATACACCCCTGATGCAGTTAGTTTTATAAAAGGGGCACTAGGTGCCCAAAACATAGGTATGAAGGATTCCCTGAACAAATACTTTCTTTAAGGTGCTAGCCTCAGTACAGTTCAGTGTCCACAAAACTCAATACTTCTCTGATTATTAGACACAGGACAGTAAGGGAAGTGAAATATTCTTGCTCCCCACCAAGTTGAAACTTAATATGAACCGGCAAGATAAGGGAGTGTAGATATTGTTGTGTCAGTTTCCAAATGAATAAGCAAAACTCAACAGCTGGGTGTAAGATCACAAAAGGAAACTATAAGTAACCTCTTCAGCTGAGGTCAGCACAACATTTTTTCTTTATCTTTTTATCAATACGATGTAATTAAGTCAATTTGCAGGGTCACAAAGCATAAGGAAAAGGAAAAATGTGGCTCTGGATAATCTGACATATAACAACCCCAAGTGAATAGTGAGAAATAGAAATATTTTAAAGATATATGCAGTTGTCTGTAACACTGAATCTATAGATTCCAAAGAAAATGTCAGCAATGCTAATGATGCAGAAAAGACCCACGACTTTCTGATGGAATTAATGGCAATTATTTTCCTACATACCACACACCCTACAGAACAGAAATGTGGTCCCTCCTTCTCATTTGAGTTATTTTAGCTAAGTTATCACACACCTCTACAAATAATGACCGTGAAGTAGAAGAGTTACACTGGTTTAAAGAGGGTTCGTGTGCCACCACCATTGTTGTTCTACCTTTTTTTTGTAGTAAAGACATCTTTGGTTTTTCTTGAGGTTACTTAATGGGGGAGAATATATGGAAGTCATCAATAGGTCTCTCATTGCTGGTTAGAGTCCCACCAGCACAGCATCTCAAAATAGACATATTAAATATCCTCTTTTTTTTCCCACTCAAAGTAGTATATCTGTAAACAACCTTTCATATATCAGTGGCTGACTCTTGTGGGAATACTGAAATTTTAGCATGCAGTGTCCAAAGCTAAGAAGTTAATTTATGCTTGTGGATTTATACTGTGAGGACTCAAGGAAGTGAGACATTACTCACTCTTAGTTTGGGCCTGTAATATTAGACTATTATTCAAAAAGGCATAAACATATGTCTAAGCTGGTATATCATGACAAATTAGAAGGCAAGGAATATATTTGGGAGTGCATGTTATTTTCACTTTAGCCAGTTTCAAAGCCTTTGTACTTTATTCTAAGAATCACTATCAAACTTTACTCTTCTTGATTCTTTCCAAAATGATTTCTGTCTACAGAAATACAAAATACATTTTTCAGTTTAGCTTTGGGCTGCCAATTTCCTTTCACTCTTGACAACAACAAATCTCTAAAACAATTCTCCCACACTCACTGTTTTGCTGACCAGCCCTTGAGGAATACAGAAGAAGAAGAATTGAGAGGAAGAATACAAAGTGGTTTGGCAACACAGCAGCAACTCTGGAACCATTTGCTTCAGAGCATTTTTAACAATGTGCTCCCTGTAGGGGTTACAACAGGCCCTGCAATATCAGGACAGTCTCTTTAGACCTAATATTCAATTTACACAGGGTATCCAGTCTTAATGGACCTTGAAAACAGATATCACAGAGAAAGAGACTAGTATCCCTGTGGAAGAATAAAAGGAACATGAATTCCAGCTATGATATGGAGAATCCTACTAAGAGGAAAAAGTTAAAAAATAATTAAGTCCTCTTGTGCCCAGTGTTTTTTTCATTATATTTAAAGAATTATTTATGGCTCTATCCTCTCATATTTTATATTTGTTTGCACTGGGTCTTTCAGCTGGCACTGTTTGCTATCTTGATTAAGGTTGTATCAAGAGAAATGCACAATGGTAAGTGTCAATGCCCCTTCTTGGTAACATATTCAGGTTTTCTTAGGATTAAGTTATCCCAGAAAATTTAGTTGGCATTATTTCAAACAAAGTTTAAAGATATCTGCTACTGCATTAAAAAATGCTCTAACACAGAACTAAATGACATTGCCAGAAATGTTATTGAAAGCAGAAAATTAAAGATTATGCTCTGGGATATATCTTGTTAAAGATAGAGAACATCAGAAGTGACAATTTTTATTTTGAGTAAAAAGGATCGTGGGCCTTTTGGTTAAACATTTAGCAGGATTTACCATCTCAGCCTGCAGACTGCTAGGAGTTCATGGCAGTGTAGTGTAGTAACTAAAACAGGCTTGAAACAGAGAAGATCTCTGTGAAAAGCAATGAAGCAGCGTCTGTGGGAAACTCTGACACTCTGAACCAAAACAATCCATGTTTCTCAGGCTAGCTTTTGTCAACATCAGAACAATACTGTAAGCTGCTCACACCTGCAAGGACAAATGTGTGTTCTCTCACAATTGGTTAAGATAACTGCTTATACCTTTCAGCCTATGGCGTGTTTAGTTTTGGAATTCTATTCAATGGAAATTGATTACGATGTTCTTTATAAAAATGTGTTCAGTTTAATAAAACTTGCTTTTTGCCTTTCTGAATTATTGGAGTCTTTTTGTGTCATGTTGGACTCAACAGCGAGAGTGTAGTCCAAAGGGCCAATGCCTGGACTTTAGATCTTCTCACAGACACAGTTGGAAACATGATTTACCAACAAAACTCTCCCACAAAGAGGGTGAAAAAGAAGATGCATCCTGTCTATCAGCTGTTGAGTATTGCAGAAACGTGTGATAACCTGTACAGGCAAAAGTACTACAAGACCCCATCTAGAATTCAACAGTTATAAAAATCCACTTAAGTTCCTTTTTGTTGGATAACCAAGGATGCAAACAAGGCTTCACATTGGGTATCTCTTTAAAAAAGTCACTAATATAGACAAATATTACTAAGTGAAACCTCAAGGAATACTGGAGTTAAGAGAAACATACTTTCCTGACATATGTTGATTCCCACCTTAAAGACATTTTTAAAGATCTGAATGGTTTTCATAATGCCTTTTAAAATAAACAAGACAAACATTACTATGCAATCTCAGTTTAAACCCTCTGCTTCCCAGAAATCTTCAGATTGCTCATGGATGTAAATCACAAAAATCTGCAACAAAGATACCATTACACAATGTTGTAAGTTTTGTTTCATGATGGGTCATTGGCCTCAGAATTTTTCTATGTGTCAAAGAAATAGTTTAAATAATGGTGGCTGTTGTCATTTTATAATAAATATCTAAAACAGTTTTAGCAGCTGAAAGTCATGGGATTATCCAGCTTTACGATCCCTGCTGAGTAAGCTGAACTACAAGAAAGTTCTGTTTCTGATGGAAAACATGTCCCCATGGCCCAGTGAATCAAATATATCAGGATTTATGTTCTTTCCTCTGAGTTATAATGGTCACTTGCAGCACTACATAAATAGCAAGGAAAATACTTTTTTTGGCAGACGCCTTAACCTGTGTGAGCGGAAGTCTACATAAAAGCTTCAGACAAAGGCCTGATTCAAGCTGATCACATAGAAATTTTCCCCAGGAGACTGTTGATGTCAGCAGTTTCGGATAATCTCTGTCATACTGGTGGCATTTGTATTATATTTGTGATATACATAGCTCAGTACAACATTAAAAATGCTAGCACAATGTGAGTGGTTAGTGCTTTACATCTGGTAGTTCTACCCCATAACAGACTTTTAAAAAACACTAATAAAAATGGTTAATATTTAAAAAATTTATTCAGGAAATAAAGAAGGGTTAAAAATATTGAAAGTTTTAGAAAAGCACAAAAAACATGTAAGTATCAGATATATTTAGAAAAAACAAAGTAACTTTTTTCTATAGTTGAGCGATACATGAGAGAAGAGTCTTTTGCCAAATTGTTTGCTGATTTCTTTCAGTCTTCCTAAGGCTTATAAAAGTGTAGGCAGTATAACCTGAATTATGGTATGGAATATACACTTATTAAATTTGCAGCTAACATGAAGCTAGGAAGGACTGTGAATAAATTGGAGGGTAGGATTCGAATTCAAAAATTATCTTGACAGGTTGCGAGAATGGGCTGAAAAGACAATATAAAATTCAATAGAGACAAACGTAAAAAGTGCAAGAAATGACCCCACCAGGAGCACTGCATCCAGCTGTGGGGTCCCCAGCATAAGAAGGACATGGACTAGAGAATGTGAACATGGTCCAGAGGAGGGCCATGGAGCTGATCAGAGGGATGGAACACCTCTTCTCTGAAGACAGGGTGAGACAGATGGGGTTGTCCAGCCTGGAGAACAGAAGGCCCTGGGGAAATCTAACAGCAGCCTTCCAGTACATGAAGGGAGCTTACAAGAAAATCAGAGAGGAAATTTTTGGAGTCATGTAGCAGTAGGACAAAGGAGAATGACTTTAAATTGAAGGAGATTTAAATTAGATATTGGGAAGAGATTCTTTACTCAGAAGGTGGTGAGGCACTGAAACAGACTACCCAGAGAAGCTATGGATGCCCCATCCTTGAAAGTGTTCAAGGTCAGGTTTGACGAGGCCCTGAGCAGCCAGGTGTTGGAATTAGATGATCCTTAAGATCCCTCCCAACCCAAATCATTCCATAATTCCATGATTTTATGAACTCTCAGGCAGACTCCCAGATGGAAATTACTGGCTGCAGGAATCAAAGGTAATGACTTGCAGAAAGATGACTCTACAACCCATGAGCTGTAAAGCCGGTATGCTTGTTCAGCACCGGGCGCACGGGGGATCTCTCCTCCGAGACTGCGCTGTCCCCAGTGTCCCATTTGGTACATACGGGGTTACAAGTTACATATCCATTAGGTTACCTATGTTGCACCTACACATATTCATAGCCTTTCCCCAAAACCATTTGCCTGCTCCTCAGCCAGCGTAGCATGGGCTTTACCCATGCGCGGTGCTGCCCGGTGCTCGTGGGCAGGGGTTGTCTCCCTCAGGGCTGCACTTTCACCCCTCTCAGTTGCACATGCTCCCTGGCTACTTGGTATGAGTCCAAACCTCAAGGCTAGTTAAACCAGGAAAAACAGGGACAAAGTTATGGTTACTTCTTCTTATCAGTGGTCTTGTTCCTTCCACCCTGTCTCGGTAAGCAAGCAACTAATATGGTCAGTCAGCAATTAACCCTATATAGTCCCCGTAACAATAAGGAACAACTAATGAGGCAGCAGCCCTGCAGCCAAACAGATGCTTTTATTGTGAACTGCATGTGGTGATCAGATCTCCCCCAGGCATGCCTCCGGTTTGGTTTTAGGCAATAACTTTCTAGAAAGTTGGACCAGCCAGAGATGTATTGCAGAGGCTCAATAACAATCAGAAGTCAAGGAAATGTGACCCTGAGATCAAAGGGGTGTAAAGAAGAGTAGGTGGAGGAGAATGATAACAGTTTTCAAGTGTGTGAAAAGTTGTTATGAAAGGATGAGGAGGAACGTCTGGTGCTCATGGACACAAAGCATAGAATGAGAAGAAACTGTTTTAAATTACAAAAAACTTGTGGGTCAGATTTTATGAAAAGTACCAAAAAAATTTAGGAATAGAAAATCACAGAGAAGGTTTTACAGGTAGAGGCCAGGGGATCTCTAATATTAGAGGTCTTTAAGGATATCATACTGCTGAAAAACAGCCTGTCCTAACAGATGTCTCTCAGGAATGACTAATCAGTAGAAATGGACCAAATGTCCTCCTGATGTCCTTCACAGCCATATCCTTTCATGGGCCTTAGAATTACAAGAGACAATATTGAGTGGGTAACGTGGCATTACTTTAAGGAAAGGGCAATGTGTCTTGGTGTTCAGGAAGGCAAATATTTATCAGTGTCTTCTGAAAGATACGCAGTGATTCAGAAGTACATAATTCCAGAATTTCTGGCATCTTTTCATTGCTGGCTATGCAGTCATTCCCTCTGTGAAAATAAGCCAGTTGCTTCACCTCTTGGTATCAACTGATCTGTTAAACAGCTATAACTCAGTGCTATCATGAGGCTATGAGTTAGTGAATGCTTATGCTGCATTCACTATGCTTATCCAGAAAATTCAGGGTGAAAGTGACATAAAACTTCAAGTAATGATACCTTATTTATAACTGCCATTCTTCAATAAATGCTGGTTGGTTCCAGTTTTCTTGGGAAGCACTGGTTCCTGCATAGTAAGAATCTGAGTTTTGGAGGAAGTTCCAAACCAAATCGAGCTCTTTTTGAACTTTAGATGACAAAATGTTGTCACCATTGTAATTTCCAGGCTACTGCATGTGACACTTTATTTGCAAGGACTAACAGCATGTAGACCAGAGAGATCCCTGACCTCTGCAGCAATAGAACTATAACTCCTTGCTTGTCTGCTGCCTCCTCTCCTGTAACCACCTTCCACCTACAGCAAACATAAGCCACAGTGCACCTTTGATCAGCTGTGACTTGTGCATGAGGTCAGCTGCATTCCCAGGAGATCCCAACCCATGAGAATTGAAAGGCAGCGTGATCTCATCCTCTCCACCCCAAAGAGTGGTCTTGTGAGCCTCAACAGCATCCCATCAATCTGCTATCCAGCAGATATCTGCATTGCACACCTATTATTGACACTAGTATCTCGGCACCTGCAAGGCTTCTGTTCACTCCATCAATTGAAGTAGTCATGATGATGATAAAGATAAAATGGTTTATTTTCCTTGGCTTTCACTCTTCAGGCTGTAAAGTACTTGCAATTTATATTCTATACAATGCACAGCTTTTGGTTACTTTTTAGATATTTTTAACTAAAAGTCTTGATCTGTAAAATAAACAAAACGAGATAGAAATCTGAAACAGGATCCACATTGACATCCATGTGCTTTGGCAGAGAAAGAGATGTTTTGGCCTTCCTGATGCTGAAATCTAGAGCATTGAGACAAGTTCCTCTGCTTCTAACACAGTTTTTAAGAGAAATAAGGTACATCATAGAAGTCTTCGAGATAATCTGCACTTTCTCCAAGGAAAATTCCAAAGGCTGAACAGGGAATTGCCTTTAACTGTTTACCAGGAAAACTCCCTGAATAGAGTAATTCCTAAATAAAGCCCATTTCACATGCCTATCCCTATACAGAATTCATAAAAGCAAAGAAGCTATAACTTTTCCTAAAAGATGCTGAGTGGAAATGGCTTCCCTTTTTTTTCTTATTTTCTTTTTGAGAACACAAATAGTGACAATATTCCTCTTTTCATCGTCCTCAGGGCAGCCCAGTGCATCAACACAAGTAAGGAAGTGATATCATAACAATACACAGTGCCCTCCTCTCCCATCAAGCAACACAGAACGTAGTTATTCCCAATCCCTCTTTAAGCTGAAGCTATGCCTCTGTGTTAGTCTAGCATCCTAAACTAATCCCCTGAGCAGGGAACCTGGCTCAACCTTCTAGGTTGTGAATGCAAACAATATGCAATATAGTCAGCTGATTGTTTCCTAAGGGAGGGTGGAGGACCTGAGGACACTGTTTTCCTAGCCAAAATGTAGTTCTTGAACCTACTGAGAGCAGTCTGAGGGTACATAGCCTAGATTTTTTTCTCCATATCCTCTGCCTCCCCAAGCATCAGGTTAAAACACTCTCTAAAAGGGAAATGCCTCTACAGTATTTGCACAAGCAGGAAGAGAAATATTCAAAACTTGGTCAAAATGTTGGGTGTAATTTCAGTGTAACCCAATTTGATATGCCTATATCCAGGCCTCAGTGGAGAAATTGATAAATCTATTTTCTGAACCATGCTGAATTTGAATATGATCAATATGCCTTGTCTCAAACCTCAGGTGCATCTGGGCATGAGTTCAAGAGAGCTATGGATGCCCAGCAGAAGGCAAGTGGGTGTCCATGACTTCCAATGTCCTTCAGGAATTTGTAGCAGCTGAAGGGAGGATTCAAGGTCACAGATTTAGAACACGGACACTTGTGTTAGAGCTACATCTGATTTTATGCAGCCCAGCCTTTACTGGGTTTGCTCTTAGTTGCTTATTTTTAATTATCTTTATTTGTCAGACTGGAGAATGAAGGCAACCCAAGCCAGTCTATTCAGACTACCATGAGTCAGCTGAAGACAAGCAAGAGTCATTGGACTTAAGTTTTATATTTAAGGATTTAGGTCTAAGGAACTTGATAAGCAAATCTGAGAATCATCAAGAAGCTTCCAATCCCTGGCTCCCAATCCCAGTCCCATCCTCCTATCCTGCCAGTGTCACTGTTCACATTGGTACAAGGGAGAAAGATGGTCATTCCAGTGAACCATTTATGGGAATTTGAGCTATTAGAGTAGTTTGACTACTTAATTTCCAGAAGCAGCCACTGAAATTAAAGCAGAAACAGAAAACCCTCTATCCTTTCTCATGTGATTCCCATGAGAAAGCAGTTGGTCCCCCATGGTCATCCTTACGTGGATTGCATATGACAATACCAACACACACAAATTAAGTAGATGTTTGGTATTTCCTCTTTCAGGAAATTAATTTTTCATAAGTTATTATAAAGTATTTTATTGAATGAAATCTTAAATATCTTCCTTGTAGTGCCCCAGACCTTGTCAATTTCTTTCGCCTGAGCACTTTGCTCTTTGCCCATGAATAATGGAACTGAGCAATTATATACAAGCAATGCCTCCTGCTGCAAAGCCTAGAAACTAATCTGATGGGGCTTTTCTCTTTTACTTTTGGAAGTCTGGGTGCCCCTGAGGGGAAGAAGGTGATATTTGCCCTTAGTAGTCTGGTTAAAAGGCACAGTGGACATTTCACAGTGCTCTAGTTGCTCACTTTGCTTAACCTTGTAAAAATTTTATAGTAGTCTAGCCTACTGAATTTCAAATTATTTTTTACCCACTGCTATTGTAGTTACTAGTGAGGAAACGTCAGCATTTATTTATGGTACCACAACGCTATATGCTTCCTTCATGAGCTGTATAATTCTGGTACTTTTCACCTCATTTAAAATCTTGTTTCAAAGAGACCTTGGATAAATTTTGCAGCGCTGCAGTTGTGAACACAGAGGTGAATCTACTGACACAGCTTCAGCAGATGCTTTTACTACTGTTCATTAACTTTAGCTCTGCTGCCATCAGAATTATAGAAGGAACATAAAGGAAATTAAAAAAAATGACTCATGCAATTTGATTTCTGCTGTGTCATTTCCCACTGTTTTGCTCTTGGTACCTCAACAGGCTGGCAATCAAACAGACTATTGAGGTCACAGCACAGAAATGAATGGCAAGAGTTCAAAGTTGAAAATGCAATTATCTCTTCCATTTCCAAACAGAATTGCAGAAGTAGTGTCACTGAGGCTGTAACAGAAATCTCATTTCAGCTTGTATTTTGCTTTAACTGGGCAAAGGTATTCTGCCCTCCCTTTTCTTTTTTCTTCACCCTTTCCACCTGTATTCCTCTTACTTTTTCCCTACTTTTTTTCTGCTTCATGGTGAGGATTACAAACATTTATTTTAGAAAAGGAGTATATTTAATGTGTTCAGTTTAAAAACAATTAATCCCTCATTTTATGTTCATGTCACATAGGGTACTTGATTTTTCAAATATTTGTTTCCTTTAGTTTTCTGCATATTTGCTTAATCTAAAGCCATAGTCAAACTTTCTGTTCTTCTACAGATATATGAGATCAACCATGGGAAAATCAGCAATTAAGAAAACACTGGGGTTTTTTTTTCCTTCAGTGCTGCAATTTTTGAGCTTGGGATTTCTGACATGCATTTCCAATACATCTATTGGATATGTATTGAAGCTTGCCATTGCATCTCTAAGTGAGCTTTCAGTGGAGGAAGCCTACAACTGTTCAGGATGATCCAAATAAGCAAATAATATAAGACATAAGAAGAAGGGGATTTTTGGATACTCACAGAAAATACAATTGAGAAAAAAATAATGTTTTTGACTTTTGAATACACTTTTCATTACTGTCTTTACATTGATTTTATTTTTATGTTTTCCTCCCCTAATTTATGTTTTCCCATTTGTTTTTGAGTGAATTTATTTCTAGTGCATTTACATTCCTACAGCATATCTCTCCAACATTCAATAAGTTTCTTTTCCCAGATCAATCAGGTGCTAATTGTACTTGTTATGAAAGACCTAGTCCAACACTATCAAAAAATAGCATCATGCCTTTGTAACTCCATTGAACTTAGTGAGATACTTTCTTATTTACTCCAGTGAAATTGCAAGAACAAAAAACATACGGCCTTTTTTGGACCAGGTTCATTAAGGAATGTGAATGATACAGGTCAGATGTTACAAAACATAAATCTTAGGCAAAAAATTCAGTTTGGAATCCATGTGTTATGACATAAACTCTCTACATGAGCACACTGCTTGAGAAGAATGATTGAGAAGATAAAAAGTTACTGGATTGGAAGCTGTTCTAATGGGAAACATTAAGCACATAAGTATCTGGAACTTCAGCTTTTCTTTGAAGCTCAAACTCCTCAATTAATTTAGGATGCAGAACCTCATATTTTCTTTTGGAAAAAAATCACTTTGAAATGAATTCAAAAATCTTTAAAAGTGTGTATTAGAGAAAAATTCTTTACATCATAAACCTTTCTACAACAGTTAGGGTATGAGTGTCATGAAGACCTTGTTCTGTTCCTTTTTCTACTGGAAAATTAAAATCAAAATTCACATACCAGAGAAACATGTGAACCAAAGACCAATAGTTTATTTTTTGATAAAAAATATTCAGCACCTTACAGATGTTGTAAACGCATATTTCAACATATTCTGTAAAATGTTCGCATTTAGAGCAATTATCTTTAGCAACCTTATTGGAAGCAGGAAAATTCCTTGTGAATTTTGAACACCAAATAGTTTGACTGAACTTTCAGGATATAATTAACACAGTTCTATAAGATGAATATTATCAACAGAATAACAGAATCTTTTGAGTTAGAAGGGACCTACAAGTATCATTGAATCATAGTGCCCATGTTAAAATTTATGCCTTTCCAGGTACTGTTATCTCCTTCACACTCAGTGCCACTGAATTTCAAAATTTTATGTTTATTTAGACCATCAGCCATCACTTTGCTTTTAACCATATTGCTGTCTGTGTGGCAAAATAGAGACATATCAAATAAATCACCTATCTTTCCTTTCAATCATTGCTCTCAGGTTCTTAGGGGACACACAGATGGAAAATGAGCAAGTAAAAGGAAAGAAGGAGAAATAAAAATTCAGGTCTGTTAACACTCATAAATCCCCAGGCTTTTCTACAGATTAAAGGCTCAAGCTAAGGGGATAAAGTTAATCTTAAATTTAAGACAAGTCACTTTTCTTTTTCACATCACAGTGTTTTTTGCAGCAAGAAATAAGCATTCTCCCATTTGTTCTTCTAAAAATCTTCTGTGTTGACTGATTTTTGCAGAGCATTTATCTAAAAACTTTTAAAGCTATACTTGTTGTCAAACTCCTAGTGGAAATTTTACAACAGATAGAAGATAGATACATAGATATATAAATTATTTTAAAGAAACAAGCATTTACTAGTGTTGCTCAAGCTTCAGCAAAGCCAGAAGTGAAGTGACTGCAATGTAGATTGCATGGTCTATCAAGATTCTGATAGGCAAGGAAAAATTCATACACAGAGAAAGCTAGTTATAAACTTGAAAGCATTTGGTATAAAAATTATAAATGAATCAAAATATAAGTAACAGAGTTAATTTGTGGACATGGAAGATGCTTAGGAGAACATTTAATTTCTTGATACAGGATTCCTTTTTTTTCATTTGTGTGGCTTTTAAAGTTATCTTAACCGCAATGCAATGCATTTTACTCATTATATTTAAATTTACCTGATCTAAAAGGGTTTTAAATTGGATATTAGTTTAGACTGAAAAACACATATCTAAGTTCTGAACCACCATACAGATCTAATTTTACATTTAAATTGCATTTCCCAGAAGCTTGAGAGTGTTAAATTTTGAGATATTAGTGTTAGCCTGTCTGCAGACTTTTCACATGAGGAAATTTCAGAAAAAATTCCCAGCTGTGTTAACAGTGGTTCAGCTGTGTCAGCAGGAGCTTGATGATTTGATCATCTTTCCACATTTAATACAGAAGTGAACTGTGTGAATCCACCTTCATTATTTTTTCCAGTCCAAAAACTAAACGCCTTGATTTGCAAATATTCACATGCCCTCTCAGAAATTACCTGAAACTCACCAATATCTTCTCCAATAACTCAGATATCTTCATAAGGAAATACTGTCATTTTCTTCACAATACTTGAGTGAAGTAATTTTTATGACTTCACATAATGTTTTGTCACTAAGTTCCATTTTCCCCTATGATGTCTTATGATTTCTTTTTCAAATAAATGTTCCATCATAGGAGCTCTTGGCAAAAGAGAATTTTCATAGATAATGAAATTGCAGAAATATATACAATTTCCCAAGAACTCTAGATCATCTTCAGGAGTTGGAACTAGATGATCCTTATGGTCCCTTTAAACCCAAAAAATTTTATGATTTTATGATATTTGAAGTACAAGTATTTGGAAAAGGAGATTTATGACTTTCTGAAATCCTTTCCTCCATAAATGTATAAGAATGTGGAAATAATCTTACTGAAAACAGTTTTGATGGCTAATTTTTAACCTCTCTGAAAGTCCCTACTCTGTATCCTACCACAGGTTAAATGATGACATTATGGAGTGGATCTTTTTTTATGGAGTGGATATTTTTTTATAATTTCCTCATATATCCAAGGCCAGTGATATAAACTGTATCTGAAAACACTTTACACTATTAAATAATACAGGCTCACAGCTGC
>VZTR01028037.1:464071-482095 GCA_013400775.1 Chaetops frenatus | reverse complement strand
TTTTTTTTTTTTTTTAAATCTAGCCTTACTGGATAGTTTTTCAGAAATAAAACAAGAAGGAACAGCTATGCTCTGAAATAATATTTCCCATACTATATTGAATGGACCAAGTGGAGGGGTCAAGAAAAGGTGATCAAGGAGTTGAGGCATTGGAAGGGGAAAGGATCTGTTCTGCTGTTGCTTTGCAGTCACTTGAAGCCAAGAGGTCTCGAAGTGGGTCTGCTTTATTCACTGATGGAAATGTCTTCATTCAGCATTGCATGATGTGAATCTCAGCAAAACAGCTGCTACTGGTGGGAGCCCAGACAGGAGCCTGGGAAACTTCTGCTGGACAGCCAGAAGCCACTGCCTCTGTGCCCCATTTCACTCTCAGTCTGGTGCTCATCCCCTGGCTGTGAATGCACACAGGGACCTTGACTGAGAAGTCTAAGTTAAAGACCAAGTGAGCAAGTTGTGTCACAGTTGAAGGAAATTTTCAGAAGAGGTCTTTAATTCCCAGACTGTGCTCATTGTCACTGACTGCAACAGAACACTGCAGTAAGGACAGACAATCCTAAACGGCGTGGATGCAGTTTCATCAAATTACAACAACTTCATGCTGAGAGTCCCTGGTTATTTTCTTGCACTGAGGATCTCTGTAAAAGATGTCTGAGGATTAATCCTTTATTTCTCTTTTCTTCCATGTTTCTTTTAATATAAGGCATCATGTATCCAGACCAAAACCCATCAGTCAGTCAGGGGAGAAAACTAGATGAAAGGACACCATGTTAACAAGATATACAAGGCGAAACTGGTGCCTGTTGCTATGCTGGTAGCATTCTCTGCAGCTTTGAGTAAATTGCTACTTATGCAATTCATTCCTTTGTCCCTTTTCCAAACATTTGCCCAAAGAAATGTTTTCTCTAAGTAGTTCCCTGAAAGGCAACTTGACCACCTGAAGTTAAACGTGTGTTTGCTGAAACAGGGTGGGTCTTGGACTTCCTCCTGACTGTGAAATGCGTATATTACTGTTTATTTCTATATTCAGTCAGTAGAGTTTCATGTATTCTGACCAAAGAAAAATTAATAAGCCAATAAAGAAAACCATGTCTAAGATTCAACAAAGTTGCAGATTTTTATGACCACCCCATTCCATGCCAGCCGAGTGACATTGGTAGAGGTTTCTTTATCTCTAATGGGCATATCCAGGCTCCTGCCAAAGATGCTATGTGCCAGATGAGTTGCTGCCAGGTTATAAACTTAGAAGTAGTTTTATTCAGAGGAATAAAAGAGCTTGCTCCCAGGCTGCATTTTGTGATTTTATTAACAGATTCATTGCTACGTTACAGAGTATCTGCATCAGTCAAAGAGCACCTTCAGTGCTGTCCAAGCATCAGAGATGGATCTAAATGTCCCTGATTATGTAAAGTTCCCATTTTGACCTCAGATGGCTCAGGACAATCTCAGGATTTTTTTTGGATCCAACAAAATACAAGGGTTTCACTTGGAATAAGCTATAGTTGTGAGCACAAGGAATGAGCCACAATATAGAGAAAACAAGAGGGGAGAAATGCAATTTTCTGTGACTATGTGAATTAGAATTTAATCAGAGATACAAAAAAAACATAATGCAAGAAGACAATATGTTGCTTGGACTCAGATCAGTTCAGGAAAGCTTTTCAAAACGTGCACCCTACTTGATACACATGCTTATATTCTCTCCTTACTAGAGATAGCTTTATGAACCAAGACAGTAAAGAACTCAGACAGGAGTAAAGAACGTAAATATTCATTGAATGTAAGACACAGACAGTCTGTTTCAAAATGTGAAGAGTAATTCTGCAAATAGTACCCAACAAAGTACAAGGAGGTCAAAAGGCAGTACAATTAGGGCAAGCAACAAATTGTTTTCAGGAAAACAAAAATTTGAAGGAAAAAAACAACATTTTTTTAAGGTCTGCTTTTCAGTTAACTTAAAGACAAAAAAAAATGTGACCATTTTAATTTTATAGAAGCCATTCTTAAGAACAGTTTTGAAAGGACAATTGAGAAGTCTAAACTACAAATTGACCTGGTCAAGTATGTTGATTGTTTTTTAATGCATTTTCCGGCATGTGTCTTTTGGCAACACACACATGAATTTATAAAACTGTTTGTTTTCATGGTATCTTCAATTCTTAGTGAAAAAAGGTTTCAAACCTACTTCATTCAGAAATACAGCATATATAACCAATATAAATAAAAAACGCTTCATCAGTTTCATCTCAAATCAGGTTTTCATTAAGTAGTCTTCAGAAGAACATATTTAGAGGCTATTCATTGAAGTCTCATTAATGTATCTGCTTTAATTGGTCTTCTTACCTCTATATGCTTTGGACAACTTTTCTCTAACCCTTCTTCTCTGGGCTACGATAAATATTCTTTCATAAAGTAAACACTATTCTTTGGTATATTCTATTATTTATATACGTAAAGGTTCCATCAACAATGTTATTTTAGCAGTCAAAAACATAGATGGGAGATACTGCTTTGATAATACTCCCCTGTGGGATCTGGAGCAAATCACTCCGCAGTGCTGCTTTTCTGCTTACAATGTTAAGTCTTTGAAAAGAAATTGTCTTTCACGTTGTATTTGTATACTGCCTCCCAGCTGAGACCTCCAGATGCTACTATAATACAAAGATTAAATAGCAGCACTATCTGTTAAATAATGAATACTGCAAGCATGCCAATGAGACAACCATTCGGAATGGGATAGTAAATAACTTTCCCTGGGTCATGTGATTCATTATTGTCAGAGAAAGCATGGACAGTGCAAGAGCTTCATGTCTGGCAAAGGGGTGAGGAGGACTCTTGCAGGGTCTCTGCTGGGTTAGGACACTATTGCTGTGTTTAATCAGGAGCAAAGCACTCCAAAGATCATGGCACTGCTCAGCCAAAGGGGGAAACTGCTAGGATCTGACAGCTGTCTGAGAGGGAGACCAGAGGACTTGGGGCTCCACCACTCTACAGATGAAAAACTGGATGAGAAATACAGAGGGGGCAGCAACATGGGCTGCTCCTGTATTAACAAATTAGTCTCAGGGAGCATTCCTGGGCACTGGAGAGCAGTCACATGTATCAACTGAACAGCCCTGGCTGTGTACTTGTCCAGGGCCAATCCACAGTCTCCCAAAGGATCCCCAACCACGATTCATCAGAGCAGGAGCCCAGTTAACCATTTTCCTCCTGGCAAACACCCAGCCCTAGAGGATAAGAGAGGTATGTGTACAGACATTTGGCACCTCATGCCAGCCATGCTCAAAGGCAGAGATTTGCCCTAGGCATGTTAAGTCTCCTCCTACCTCCACCAGCACTTACAGAACCTCTGAGCTTGGTCCTGCATTTAGGACACTTTGAAGGTCAGACCATGTTTAACTGCAAGGAGATTTCCTTTTTCTGTTCATTGTGCTGGTCATAGGATTGCTACTCCATTTCTCTCCAGTTCACCTTCACTGGCTGTCAGAGACATATTATGACCAGAAAGGAGCTATGTGCACCTCCAGGACAGAGCCAGCCACCCTGCTAATCACATGCTGTGGCACACCATGGAGAATGGAACCAACCTTTGCTGAACAGTGCCCCTCTAACAGAGTCCTTGTGTGTGCTCTGACCACTGTCATCCTCAGGCAGTTGCTTGGCAACACCAGCAGCTTTGATATTCACTTTCCAGGTGTTAGGTAATAAACTCACCAATGATGGTACAGCTGCCTAATTTCCTCTGCTGTTTGCAGCAGAGGGTAAAGTGAATCTGCAATATCTTAGTGATATGTCTAAACAACTGCCTGAAAACATTCTTTTGTTACAAATTTAATTCATCTGTTTCAACTGACAGGTCCTTTACCCCTTGTTGGCTGCCTCGTGTTTGGGAATAAAGAGAGAGACAGAGCACCTGAGGAGCTGGTGTTTCTCTCTGTGCATCAACATACCAAAGAGTGCACTATCTGGGAATCAGCACCTGCATGCCTGGCTGTCCTGCTGGATGAAAACTACAGCCATCCCTGGCTGGACACAGACAAGCCATGGCTGGACACAGACAAGCGGTACAAACTGAACTGGGAGAGACAATAAATCACATTTCCTTACTGGGATGATGATACTGGTGGAAAAGGTGAAACACTGAAATTTGACAGATATCTCCATCTAATGAGCAAAATGAGGGTCAAGGCTAGCATGCCCTCCCTTCCTCCTTTCTCATGGAAAACAGTATGCTTTTGCAGAGAAAAGAGAGTGGAGGAAATTAATGTAACCTGTTATTAGCTCATCAGAAATAAGTCATCTAGCCTGAGTTACACTCTGGACTCCTCAAGGAGTCAGTGGAGAAGTTGGATGGCGTCCCTTAGAGAGGAGGAGAATGTCTATCCTTGATGACCACAAAGAGGGTCTAAATGAGGAGTTGAGACTGGATGACTAGCCTTAATAATTAATGTTCATTGAGCTGAATTCCACTCAAATTTCTATAGATAACATACCACTCTTTGGCTGGCCCAAGAGAACATTTCCTGAGAAAATTCAGGGGAGAAAAAGACTAGTTAGATAGCTGTAACATATCACAGCTTTCACACAGTCAAATGAGCAATCTGTTGCCTGTTTCTGATTTTATAACTCCGTTACAAACAGACATCTGCAATTTTGGGGGGGAATACATTTAAATGGGGTAAAATGGATCAATGCTAACTCCAGAGAAGAACCATTCTACTGAATCAAATTAAATATTTATCCCTGTTTTCCCCTTCAGCAGTGGCCAAGAGCTGATGCCTAGGAAAAAGATGTAGCAGTAAGATACATTCTTAATACTTGGCAGCCAGAAATTCAAAGACTTGTTTGGTCAGAGGCTGTATCAATATGTTTTTGCTTAGGAATCCCATAGGGCATTTTCCTCCAGAGTAAATTTTCTTCATAAGGAAAGCAAGTAGGTATTATCAAAAAAGCCATTTGGGATTTCCCCGTTTTGAACACTACACAGAGGAATAAGAGAACGAGTGGCCACAGATTTTGGTAGAAAAGGTGGTGAACTCCTACCAGGAATTGTGTCCAAACTAAAGGGTGGAGCCAAGATGAGTACCACTCTGCTGGGTGTCTGTCTTAGTGTAGCAGGGTTTCATTTCATAGTCCCTGTTCATAAGGGAAGCTTGTTCCTCCCTGTTACATAATTCTAAGAAAATATTTAAGGTTGCAGGTTACCTTGTAAATGTCAGATATAACTTTTGCTAACATCAACATATCATTGAGGCAGCTGTTTGACATTCAAGCTAATCACAAGGAAAACATACTGCTTAGGATTTCACTAAGTGTGCTTAGCAGGGATTCCCCATCGCATAAATGAGAGTATGAACGAAGGCATGAAAAGCTGAGGTGATGAAAAGAAAGATATCACCTTCAAATACTGACGCTGGGGCACGTGTTACTAGCACAGCATTTCTCCCTGACATTCAAGGAGCACATTTCAAGTCCTGAGAGGTGCTAAGAATGAAAGTTGCAGCTACTTCTGACTGAAGAGTACTTGAGAGCTCTGAGATTGTTGATGCTCTCTCCTTGCAGCCCAGAGCAGAAAGAAAAAAATCTGCCCCTCCCAACACAGCATATATCCAGAAGGAGTTGTAAGAGAAACAAGTTCCATGGATAGGCCCAGTAGTGAATGTCTGAGCATCCTACCTTGTATCAGAAGAAGGGAAATGTCAAGCCCTGTCAGTGCTCTGCCTATGAGGATGGACAGCAACCTCTGTGCAGCCCAGCAGAAATTGTCATTTAAATCTCCTATATAAAGAAATGAGCAGTGCTGTCAGAAGCTACATCCTACCTTTCAAGTATTCCACTGCTTTTGGAAACCAAGAACAGGATTTGACAATGGATTTAACACCATGGTTTATAATTGCTTGCCAAGCACCCACAGTTGCACTCAAATTTGTCTCCCATAAGACCTACCCTGGTGAGACTATGGGCTCATACAGGTGCAACGAGACTCACTGAGATGGCAATGTATGATTTTTACTTTATTAAACTCAAATTCTGACAGAAAAAAACAAAAATCTTGTTTGACAAGGCTTGAAGCTAGAAGAGTGGAAGTGAAAATTATTCTTTACAGACCAAAAAGAAGGCAGAAAGATGAGGACAAGGAGACATTTAGGATGTTTTTGTTGGTGGAACAACATGACCACAATGACCAACATGAGACCAGGCTGGAAATGAAGTCAAGAACAGAGTCATTCCAGATGTCAGAGACAGGGACAGAAATACCAAACTAGGTGAAAGGCAGTGACTGTAGAGAAATTTTATGCCTTAATTGACGAGGAAGAAACATCATTGTACTATTTGCAGTTTGAATGGAGGGGAGTGGCTAAATTTACACACTGCAGAGTTGTTTTCTATCACTGTTTCTACAATTGCTATGCTTTCCTTTCACTTCAAATTGCCTATTTTTTCTCTAATAACACCATGAATGACTTTTTTCCACAGTGAGATCAATAATAAACAATACTAAGTGACACAAGCCATAACCATCCTTAGAAAGCCATAAACAAGTGAAAATCCAGTTTAATTTACATTATACTCTTTCATAACTTATCTATTCTGTCATTTTATTGATAATAGGACAAAACACGACATAACATAGCATGTGAAAAAGGAATGAGAAGTCCATACTGTAAAGTCAGTTTTTGAAGGCAGCATAGTCTCCATTCCAGAGACAATACTGTAACTCCTAATTTTGGGTTTGAGATGTGACCAGGGCTGCAAGGATAATCATATGGTGCCCCTTTTATTGTTGTTTGCACATGGCACAAATATGAGTTGCTCCCCAGTTTACTCCATAATAAGAAAAATGGACAAGTTCTTGACCTCTGCCACCTTCTCTCATGGGAAGGTGAGTCACTTTAAGGGCTGGAAAAGGTGTTTGACTTTTAGAAGTTGCTGGACATGTCTCCTTGGAGTCACACTCTCCTGACATTCTCCTCTTGCTCAACCAAAACCGTACTAACACCACTTCTTACACCTGTTGCAGTCATTTCAACTTTTGATTTCATACAAGTAGGCAGGTGTCATAGTTTGGTCAGTGTAGTAACTCTGTAGTCCCTCTGTAGTAACTCTGTATTTCTTCCATCACCCTCAGCTCTTCCTGAGTTAACAGACCGAGGGTAGAGTTCATTGCCTAACACTGCAGTAGGAGTGTTGGGTCAGAGCATGGGCATTTGCTGTGCTGCTCTTCCAGGGTCTTGTCCTTTTGTTTCCCATTTTGTTTTCATACTCCAGGAAGTGCAGTCTTCCACTCCCACAGACTGTGCCTTGCTGTTTGATATCATGAGATGAAATTATGATTTGAGGCTGGATACAACCAAGGATTTTATAATCACACTGTCCTGGGATTTCTGTAGCCATCAGAATGTGCCACAGACCTTATATTCTATCTCAAATATATCTAAAAAATGCACTTATCATGCGGAAAATCATTAATACCTGGGTTCAAGCAGAGTGTGAAACATGAAAAGATGATGATTAGATAATGACTCCATTATCTGTACAAATGCAATGCTACTACAGTAGTTCATCATAAAATAACATATCTGACATCAGCAGCTGAGATTTTCAAAACTGTCTAGGGGACTGAGGTACACAGTCACCATTAATGTTAATGTGTCTATGTCCCCTCCATCACTTAAAAAATTTCAACCTATTTTTTGAGAGAAAATAATATGCTAAGTACAAGATAATTTCAAGTCTGAAGGTCACAGAAATCACAAGGGATTTGTGGTGGCCTTTACCACAGTAAAATATCAAGCACAGAAGCTCTCATGGGAAACTTATTGAACTTGGAGAGAAAAATTAAATCAGTATCTTCAAAATTCCTTATGTTAGGAACTGTGGCGAAAAATAACTGATTAACAGTGTCATTAACTAGCATTGATAGAAAGGGCTTCTTTTCTGAATTAAGATGTAACCTGCTTCTAGTGCAATTAAATAATAGAGACTTTTGAGATACAAATTAATCTAAACTTGCACCAAAAATGAATATATGTAACTTTTTAAAAACCAAGTTAAAAAAAAATATAGAAACAAACATATTTTTTTTCCTAAAGGCATTTTTTTCCCCAAATGAAATTATTTAATTTAAAAAGAAAAGAAAAAAAAAAGGCCTGGAACAAATACTTCTTTGCAGATGAAACATTTCCTGAGGTGGACTTGGAACTGGCGATATCACTTAATATTGAAATAAAACATAAAATAAAAACATGGCAAAAATGCATATTAAATATGTAAAATTAAAATATTACATAAGTGAAAGTGAGCCATTGACCTATTTTATACATTTACATATCATATACATTCACACATGCATTGTTTAAAAGAAATTAAATATAGTCTATCATTCACAAATCAAGGGGCAACTGATTTTGATATAGTGTGATATCCTATTGGAATTGCTGCTCTTTATTCTGCTCTCCTGTCCTCATCAAAGACTTGCAAATAGAGGTGCACTTTTGTGTTACTCTCTACCAAAGAAATCTCTCCATATTGTTATGATGGGAATTTCTTTTACTGCAAACATATTGCAGGTGAGCACATCCATTGAGTAATGGCAAACACAAAAACTACAAGAAAAAGACCAGATGGGCTTTCCAGGTATGCTGAGATAGTATTTTTGAATGTCAAATTTTGCAAAGTCATGGCATGTCTAGAAAGCCACACATAACTTCATGGCTCCTGCTTCTATTCTTTAGCTTGTTAACTGAATGGCTTGGTAAATTTAAGTAAATTAAATATCTTGTGAGGAATGGGTCATTGACAATATTCCTGTGCCTTCAGAAAAATGATATTGATGAGCTGCAGATGAAGATAAAGATCACAGGTACCCAAGTAAAAAAAAAAAAATATAAAAAATATTTTGTTAGCTTTGTAAATTGCTTTGGAGACCTAGAACACACTTGTTTGCATGAACAGTTGAATGTTCCTTGATGATAGCTTGCCCCACAGTTCATTTGCCTGAAAATCTCTTAGCAGCCATCTGGATCAGGTTTAAATAAAACATAATACAAAGCCCTTAATATGACAGATAAGCTGGTGAAAAGGATTATTCACGAGTTTATAGGGAGAGTAGACCTTGAGAGGCAGATGAGAGTCCTTTCTTTCAGACCCAATTTCAGTGATTTGAATACACTCAAACTACTTCAGAACATAAGGTTTGTTCTATATATACATATATATATATATATGTATGTATATATATATATAAGCTATTTTAATTAGCTGGACATCCAATTGTTTTCTAATTGTCAGAGGTTGCCCCAAAGAAAAAGAAACAAATTTATTTCACGAGGCTTGCTGCATATGCTCTCTTACACACACAAAAAAAGGTGGTTTTTACTTGATCCAAAGTTAATGAAATGGCTTGGCCTTCTTTCAGAGAGCAACTGTTCCGAAGTAGGGGGATACCATTTTATTGGTCTATTGAAATACAAAACTTTGGGGGCAGTGTTTCAAAACCACTTTGACTGAACTTTGCTCTCATTAATTAATCTTAAAGGACTAGCCAATGTAGAAAGCCCTTTAATCATCCTGGGCTAATTCAATGTCTTTTTAAGTAAATAAGTCTTTTTAAGTAAAACTCTCGTTTTCCATTTACTTCTCTGCACTTTGGATCAACCTTTAAATTTACTCAAGTTAAGTTGGGAATTTACGGAAAGGGTTTTATAGGAACCTCTCTGCTTCAATTTCAGGAAAGCTAAGGAAGCTTCCAAAGTAAAGTTTTGTATTATAAGTCTGTGCCTTTTTTTCTGTGTGCGAAGCTTAATAAGGAAATTAGGTGTAAAAAGGAATATATCCAGAAGGAGGGTTCAATTGAGCCCTCAGGGAGTTTTCAGATAACACCAAGTTGGGTGGGAGTGTTGATCTACTGAAGTGTAGGAAGGTTCTATGGAGCTGTGCCACAGGCTAGGGGCAGAGTGGCTGCAAAGCTGCCTGGTGGAAAAGGGTCTGGGGCTGCTGGTGACAGCAGCTGAACATGGGCCAGGGTGTGCCCAGGTGGCCAAGAAGGCCAATGGCTTCTGGCATGTTACAGCAATAGTGTGGCCAGCAGCACCAGAGCAGTGATTGTTACTCTGTACTGGACACTGGTGAGGACACACCTCAAATTCTGTGTCCAGTTCTAGGCCCTTCATCGTAAGAGAGACACTGAGGTGCTGGAGTGTGTCCAGAGAAGGGCAACAGAAGTGCAGAAGGGTCTGGAGCAAAAGTCTTATGAGCAGCATCTGAGGGAGCTGGGGGTGTTTAGTCTGGAGAAAAGGAGGCTCATGGGGGGACCTTTTTGCTCTCTACAAACCCCTGGAAGGTTGTAGGAAACTGGGTGCGTTGGTCTCTTCTTCTAGGGAACAAAAAAACACGTCAAGAGGAAAAAGCCTCGGTTGTGTCAGAGAAAGGTTTAATTGGATGTAGGAAAAATGTCTTCACTGAAAGGGTGGTCAAGCATTGGAACAGGCTGCCCAGGGCACTGGTGGATTCACTGCTGCTGGAGGAATTGATGCATAGATGTGGCACACAGGGACAAGGTTTAGTAGTGGACATTGAAGTCATGGGCTAACAGTTGGACTTCACAATCTTTAAAGTCCTTTCCAACATAAATGTTTCTATGGTTCTTTTAGAAGCTTGTGCTTGGTGTAGTAATGCACTTGCTTTTCTGCCTGCTCCCAATGGAGAACTTAATTTGCTTCTGAAAACTGAGGCCTGGAAAAAAAAGCTCCAGCCCAAGAGTAGTTGCTGCATTTTGCAGACTCCCCTGCTTAAACCCATTGCATTCTAATGCACAAATTTTATTCCCCATGGGACAACATACATGACAAACTGTTAGGCCCTTCATGGATTGTTCAAGTGCCAGCAGTTCATGGCAGCAATTTGGAATAAACTAAGAGAAGGGACATTCATATTGGTCAGAGAAACCCTCATAGCCAAAACCATCTTCTCAGAATAGAGGCCATGCACCCCTATATCTAAGCATTGGCCCTGGTAATAATTATTTATTTATTGTTAGTACATTGACATCTAGGTGTTTCAGCTAGGAGTGGGAGCTTGCAGACAGAAACTCATTTTCACAAGATCTGGACCAAGAAACTCCAAGTCTAAACTGATGTAAAGGTGAGGCAATCAGCTTGCTGTCATCTAGTTGGGCTGGGACAGCCTCTGAGAGAAACAAAATAACTCATTTCCATCTGCTGCCTCACCCACACTCCTACACTGCTTTTCATTTATGCTGACCTCTTCTTCACTCTCTTAAGTTTTCTTTCTCCCTTCCTTCTCCTTTTCTTTGCACACAGGAGTAACAGGCAAGAACTAAGTTAAAAGTTCAGAGTCATTGAACATACATCCAAAGTTATTCTCTCAACTGTTTGCAGATGTGAGGATAAGGGGTTACACAGTCACAGAAATTAAATGCTCTCCTGGGATCCAGGAAAATATAGGAATATAGCTGGATCCAGGCTGGATATTTTCCTCGGTCAGAGGAAATAATTGTCACACCATGGGGCTAGAATTACTCATTGGAACTAACAAGAGACAATCCCTCTGGCTTCCCTACCAAGAACACATATAATGGAGAACTGCTCCTTCCTCTCCATCACCACAGGATGTGGCTTGAGATATTCAGTTTTAATCTTACTCTGATGCATGAGGTTGGTACAAATTCTGCCCTTAGCCCTCTCAAATATTAACAACACTAATGAAATTACTCAGGGGCTGTCATTTTTCATCTTGATATTCTTATGTTGCTGATCTGCATTGCAGCACTTTTCTTTGCTCCCAAGGACTCAAACTATGCTTTGTAGTTCTAAGACTATTCAGGAATGACCTGAAGGCTCAGTCAAGCCAGAATCAGCAGGGAGCTGACCTTTAACACCCTGGGAAAAGGAGAAGCTGAAATTAATCTTCAAACTGAGTTTCCTTCCTTAATGCAGAGAACCAGCAGGGAAATTATTTGTGGTTGTTAAGGGGAACTTAGTTAAGTCTAAGCAGAGCTCTCTTCTGAGCACATCCTTGGCATAGCTAGCCATGGACTTGGGAGTCAATTTGAGAGAACTTCAGCTGGAACCAGCATTCACATAAAGTTGTTTTCAAGACTATTGACAGACACACACAAGGCCACAGCAATCAATTAAACTAGTATAAAACAAGACTGATAAAAACCGTGCAAGGGTGGGAAATGGTTATTCTAGACTGGTCATGGAGATGTTCCTACGGTTGCATGACTCCTTCCAGTTTCATAAGCTTCCCATTTCCAAGATTGCTAGAGTGATGAAAGAGTTGTGCTGTTCCCATTATCTGGATAAGGAAACAGTAGTTGCTGTACCTGGCAAAAGGATGTAACTTTTGACTTTAGTATCACTTCAGTCATATACTCACAATCTCAGACCTACTCCTTCTGATTTGGTAAAGATCTATGATACAGGCAGCCCTATGAAAGCTAGTAGCTGAGGTAGAATTTGCCCAATAGACTTCAGAATTGTTGTAGCACTCTTTTTATATGCAGCACATAAATTGCAGAACAAAAAATAATTTAAGAACATGCTCCAGAATGGGTTGACAGAGAGAATAGGCTACTGTGTGATGTAAAAAGGAAAAAGAATAAAATTATCAGAGACTAAGGGAAAAATTACAAGTAAATACATGACAGGGGGTTACATGCCTGAACATTGGAGCTTTCCCAGGATTTTTATGCAAATAATTAGAAAAACTCCCCAAAGCAGAGAGAGAGAAACTTCTCAGTAAAGAAGTGACTGTTTCTGAAGTGTACACCAGAGTGCACACAGTCCTACCATTGTTTGGCCCTAAGCATATTGTGTGCCCTGCTTTTCCTTATGCCAGAGTAAATCTACCTGCCTTAATGCTGTGCAAAAAGTATTTCTCTCTCTTCCAGAAGTGCTCATTCACTAACACACCCTGCCTTGATTTTATAGCAAGTCCTCTACACAGGAGTTTTTGGTTTTGCCCAGACATCTGCTATCAGCACCACCCCCCTCCATCTCATAAACACATCTCTGCAGCCTGAAATAGCTGTGGTAGTAGCAGCTCTGTGGACATCCTTGAGTACTGATGGTCCAAAGACAGCAGAAATCATGCAGTGGCCAAATAGATCTTTCTGCAGGTAATTAAACAACTCAAAGATTTTTTTAGATGGATCCACAGTTAGAAACAAATGCTTTGGAACTGGTTTTATAGGATGGAAATTTGTAAACCAATTTTGGCCCTGTTTTCAACAAAGTACAAGGAGCACGGTGGCAGAAGGCAGCTGCCATTGCAGGAACAGCCAGCTCAGGTAGTTACTGAGAATGGGAGAACAGAACTCAAAAGGTTGGTGCAGATAGAAACAATTCTTTCATCGAGCTTTCCTTAAAATGGCAGATAACTACTAATCCTTGTTCTATAAAAATATATACATTGAATGGATTTGTTTGCAGGCTTTTGATTCTTTTGAACCAACTCTTAATGGCTGTAGTGGTAGGCCTGCACCCTCCAAGAAGGCTCCTGATTTTTACAAAAAAAAATTCTTAGGGGGCGGGAAAAAAAAAAGAACAGCCAATTTTCCTGTCCTCTCTCTACTTCTACAATGGCACACTTCCAAGGATCACTTGGAACCAATGGAGCTGGCTATGATTCAAGAGCCCATACACACACACACAAACAAAAAACGGATTACACAGCAGAGCAACAAGACCAAAGACCATTTGAAATGGATTGCTCAGTCGAAAGGAGCTGCTTCTTGAATGGGACACGGCTGTACTAGTTAATCAGTACTGTCAAAACAGATGTCTTTATCACACCCTGTTATTTATTTTGCACCAAGAAAGCAACAGTACCTGGTGAAGTTTGGGAAGAAAGCACAACATTGCAAATTGCTTTTTTCTAGAGCTGAAGAGAGCAGATTTATGGAGGAGATTGCTCTAAAAATGTACTGCAATATAACATTGGGAGTGAAGGAAAAATGAAATATATGTGTAATATTGCTGACTACATTGCTGACAGGGCAGTTGTTCTGGAGGAAATAATTTTCACAGAGCAACTGAGAAAAAAGCCACCAACCATCTCCTAAGATCAGATAGGTTAGAATACAGGATTTTTAACATATAAATACAAAAAACCTTTTCTCTGGTGACAAAGAAAAAAACAGGAAAACCTCTGATTAAAAATTAAATAATTCACCTCCAGTATTGAGCCTCAGGTCATCTACATGACACTGCATCACTGATGAGGAGCACTAGGCTCCTTGCAGATACAGGTGTTCCAAAAGACCTATCTGGGGACCAGAGGTTCATTTCTGTAGCAGAAATAGGTGTTTAAACTTGCTCTTTCTTACTGGGCTCTGAAACAAAGGAATGGATCGGACCTGAGCTGGGATTGGTAGCTGGCTGTGCTTAAACTCCATCATGTGTCACAAGGAGGGAGTAATTCTTGGGTTTGGATTACAAAACTAATCTGGTCCTGGAAAAGCTACATAAAACACTTGTTTATACAAATGTATGTAAACAGAAGTATAATCTCTATACATCTCTATAGTTTACACATTATGGCACGAATGTCCTGGATATTTCACATCTTCTTCCAATTGTTCTAATGAAGTTCCAGATTCAGTAACTCAGCAGTCAGGTTTTTAAATAATGAAATATCTAGGCTTGAATATATGCATTTTTTTCCAACAAAATTTGCTTTTTGGTGAAAAATTGCTGTCTCAGAATGAAAGAANTTTTTTTTGTTTGGTTTGGTTTGGGAGGGTTTTGGGAGGGTTTTGGTGTTGTTTTGTTTTTTTTTTTTAATTTTCACTGATTTAAATGTTTATATTAAAAATAAACAAACAAGCAAAAAAAACCCCACCCACACACAAAAAGATGGTGTTTTCTTATTGAGATATGATCTTTTCTTGAAAATGTCTGTGGTTTAACCCCAGCTGACAATTCAGCCCCACACAGCCATTTGCTTGGGGTGAGAGAATCGAAAGAGTGAAAAGGAGAAAACCCGTGGGTTGAGATAAAGACAGTTGAACAGGTAAAGTAAAAGCCACACACACATGCAAAAAAAAAAAAGAGCAACCCATTCACCTCTTGACATTGTCAGGCAGGTGTTTAGCCATTCTCAGGAAGGATGGGCTCCATCACACCCCATGGTGAAAACCACCACCACTCCAAACATTCCTCTCTTTCTTCTTCTTCCCCAGCTTTATGTGCTCAGTGCAAAGCCATATGATCTGGAATATCCCTGTGGTCAGCTGGGGTCAGCTGTCCTGGATGTGTCATCTCCCAACTCCCTGTGCACCCCCAGCCTCCTCACTGCTGAGGTGGGGTGGGGTGATGAGCAGAAAAGGCCTGGGCTCTGTGGGGGTGCTGCTCAGTAATAGCTAAAACATCCCTGAGGTATCAGCACAGTTTTCAGTGCAAATCCAAAACATATTACCAATCCTATAAAGACAATTAAATCTATCCTAGCCCAAACCATCACAAGTATAAATATTAATTCATCCCCACTCGTGTGCCCCTCCTCCCCCCATTTTCAGTCCTGCAAACACATTAAGAAAGAAAATTACTCTACATAGGTTTCAATGAGGACACCAAGTAGCCATGTACTATCGTTCCTGTTATTCACAACATCCATATTTCTCTTTGCTGTACTTTGAAAACTGAAAATTAGTCCTGGTAATACCAAAATACTCTGTATTTATATTATAATGAAAAGAAGCAGAAGGTCTTTATTCAGTACAAGCTTCAGTTTCAATAAAAGCAAAAGAAGCAGAAAATTACTCAGACCATTTTTTGTGTTTCACCTTTCTCCTGCCTTTCAACAAGGACCATGACCTTGAACATGTACCACCTGCATATCAGAGAACAGCTCAAGGAATATGTTTCACCTAGAGATCTTCTAGTATTGTGGAGTGAGAACAAAAACCAAGGTTAAACACTCAAATATTAACAGAAAAAGCTGTGAAAAAATGGAGAAGCAGCCAAGAAGAAAAACATTTGTGAAACAAAATCTGAAAACACCCTTTAATTTCTTATTAAGAGGACACAATCAAATTCTCAATTAGAAGCACAATTTAATTCCTGGAATGACTGAAATTTGGTTGGAAAGATGTATTTCACAAATTTCCTAAATTCATTATAGCTAGAAATAAGACCCACAGTTTAAATGTTCTCAAACTCAGTATAACACTTACATTGTTTTGCACAATTCATCATTTCTTAACTCTTTTCTTCAGTTTCTAAAAGACAAAGCTGTGGTTTGACTGGAATTCATGCACTGGATCACAAGTGCAAACTTCAGACAGCCATATGGCAGAGGGAGAAGGCAGTGGCAGCACAGGATGGAAAGCAACTGTGAGACTCCTGATTCCAAGTGTTCCAAACATTTACTGCTCTCCAGCACCTGCATGTGTTCACATTGGCTCCCATCAAAGCATGGCCTTGCTGAGGAGTTTGGGTGCTTTGGGCAAAAAGATCTGGCCTGAGTGGGTCTTTTTTTTGGGAAAGGGGATAAGAAAACATATAAGTTCACAGATAAGAAAACCTTATATATCTTGAAAAGGGCATCCTACAGTTCTTCTGAAAAAAGGGTTTTGAGAAAGAAATAGAGAAGGTGCTATTTGAAAGAGATTTACCACTTTAGTCTGGAAAACTGCCCTGGGTTGTCTGAATCTTCATCTTTTCAGGCATGGAGCTTTTTTCTAAATTTATGACCATGGGAAATACTATAAACTTTACTTTTTATAGCCTGTTCTTCCTCCTATAGCCTATTCCTTCTCTCCTTGCCACCACTAGATCCCAGAACTGACAACCACCTTGCCTAGACGTGTCCCACCTGTTCCCCCAGACTTCTCCAGCACACAGACCTTGCTCACCTTTCCTGGGGGAACCTGGGGAACCCCCACCCATCCACCCATCCTTCAGCCTCCCATGGTAAGGCTCTCAGCTGGTATTTTGGCCCCTTTCAAATAGGGTTTATAAAACCAACATCAATGTCCCATGAAAGCCAGAAAGTGAGAAAACACCAGCAGTTGTCTAGATCCAGTGATTTTCTTTTGTTGGATACCTGTAAACTACCTTTTGAGTTTGTTTGTTTGTTTGTTTGTTTCTGGTTTTTTTATTTGTTTGTTTTGTTTTGGTTTGGTTTTTTGGTTTGTTTGTGTGCTGGTTTTTTGTGTTTTTTTTTTTTTTTTTTTTTTTTTTTTTTTTTAGTTTTACTATCTGCTGCTATGAGAATATTTATGTCCTCTTCTATTGTTTATGGATTAATTTAGACTAAATTTCTGTGAAAGTTTTTTGGCTAAAGTATCTCTGGAAGAAATTATTCAATGAAAAGCAAAATAGAACAACTAGTCACACTGAATTTAATGAATAGTTAGAGACACAAGTCTTAAAGTAGTCCTTCTTCGCCCCCTAAAAAATAAGTTTGATATGTAAAGAAAATTGTGTGTTTATATCTTTTTCTTTTAAAATTGTAATTTAGAGAATTTTGAACAAACTTATTTTTAAATTAAAAATAATCCAGATAAACAAAAGAACCCCAAACTTTTAAGAAATGCATTTTGCAAGTAATCTGGCCAAGAAATTTAATTTACCTTAAAAATGTTTCCTCTGCACACTAAACCCAAAATTATTTTTTCTTTACTTTTAGAAAAACCAGCAAAACAAAAGATTCACTATTTACACAGCTGTTTTCCTGACACATATACACCAGTCTCAGGGCTACATTTCTTATTCCTGGCTGGGCTTCCTGAGAACATTCCACTAGTTAATAGCAGTAATATGGGTCAATTCAGGCTTGAGGTAGGTAGGTGGTGTTTAGTGGATTTTTGTCCACTGTTATTCAGATTTAATAGATTCCACTTTATTATTTTATCAGTTTCTCAGAACTGGGATAACATTTTATTCCTCAATCTCTTCTTTGATTTGGATGAAAGGTTCAAGATTATAATAAAAGTACTAATGCATATACTAATACAAGTTTTCTCCTTTAGAAGATTTTTTCCCACTTCCTTTTTTT
>VZTR01028037.1:422738-458293 GCA_013400775.1 Chaetops frenatus | reverse complement strand
AAAAAAAAAAAAAATCATCACAATGGTTGTCACAAGTAAGCTTCCCTCCCCTTTGAAAGAACTGACTGTAGTGGAAAAGATAATTACTTAGTTCCTTTATCTCTGAATTATTTGTAATAAAACCTGAAATCGCACCACAAGGTCTTTCATGAGGATGTCATAAATTAAGATGCATCGATGTATTTGGTGCATCTGTTCAGCTCTGCACTCCTTTGTCTTCTGCAAATAGTGCAGCAGCTTCAATACCCAGCAGACAGCATTTACGCAAATGATGTCGTGGTCTGTATCATTAATATTCAGCGATTGTCTGTCATAGACACCTTACTGTACATCTGTTATGCAAATTTATGTTAATTTTTGCTCACTGACAGCTGCCTTGGTTCCCTCCCTAAAATGATCTTTTCCATTTTGAAGTTTGCAATCTGTTCCCAAAAATGTTAATCTAACAATTAACTGAAATTGCTAAACAGAAATTTTACATGTTATGTCCAAAATAGAAACCAGTGTTTTTAAATAGATGGTGAATCTTCACTTCACATCCTTTGTTTTATATGTGATTCAGAAAAGGGTAAACATTGATCTTTGCACAGTCTGTGTTGGGATAAATGACAACCTCCCTATACAGTAATAGGTTTTGAAGGAAATGATGCCATCTTCTTTTCATATAGGCTATCAGCAGAAAACTGACTTTCTCACTAAAAGCTGTTCTTTGTACAATTGTTTTCTACTTAGACTTTTGGAAATGGAAAGGCAACTCTTTATTAACACATTATTCATTTAAACCTTTTATTTAAAAAAAAAAATGACCATATTTCAAATAGAGACAGCAAGCATTTAAAAAATGTTTCAGGGAAGTTACATCATGTTAATGTAATATACCAGGAAAAGTAAGATATGGTCTTGTAAATTAGATTCAGGCTGCTGGGTAAAATGGTTTGACCCAGTGTGCTCACAGCAGGAACCAGAAAAGTTACACCAGGTATCCCATACAGAAGCAGTGAACACCTGGGCAGGTGGTGCACAGGGAGGGATTAAGTCTGTTTGACATTAGGGAAGATGCACGAGAAAAGCCTAGACATAGAAATAATCTCCACCTTCAACCAAAGTGCAAGCAGATTGCTGGCACAGTCTCTCCAAGTTCTCAGACTTCCCTTTGACATGGAACAAGAGAAATATTGACAAGAGCCAGGGAGAGCTTCGGTCAGGGAAATACCTACAAGGGATGTCAGAAATGAAAGGGCAGCTGGGGTGAAATAGAAAGGGACAGGTCACAGCCACTGCTTGGAAAGGGAAGTAAACAGGCGCAGATGCATTTCCTGTATTGGGAAAGAAGCCCCTACGTGTCCATACACTGAGTACAAGAGCTTTAATGTACAGGCTGCTTAACTGCAGTGCCTGACATTGTAATAAGGTCGTGATGTAATAGATTTTTCAGAAACCTATGACCAAATGAGAATTTGGCAGTATAACACAGAACCTGAATATAAACCATAGAGAAAGACAGGTTGAAAGAAGTCGAATGTAGATATTAGGGACAGCATTACAGTGCACCAAAAATTCAATATCAATCTTCCCCACAGAAAATACAGCCAAGATACCTATCCAAGCTCTATCCTTATCAGGAAGTAAAGAGCACACTATGTCAGGCTGATCTGTCAAAATAAGAAGAGTAGGAAAATTAAACTGATAAATTAAAGAGCAGCATGTCACCTGACTGATGGCAACCCTCCAGGAGATCTCTTAGAAGCGTAGCTGCTGTTTCTAACAAAGAATACAGAATAGCTCATTAAAAAACACAGAATGGCAGGGTAGCAAACATTGCTCTTTCCTTCCAAAAAGGGAAACCAGGGAATTCTCAGAGTTACAGGCTATGAATCCTCAGAAAAAAAGTTTTTGGAACAATAATCAAATCACCAAAATGAGACTGCTATGAGGCCAAGCCGACAGAGCTCCTGCTAAGGAAAATTGTACCTCTCTCATCTATTGTAATGCATCAAGAGTGTTAAACAAGGGATGATGAAGACCATTTCATAAATAAGCTCACTTGAAAGACAGTGTATTTAATTGAAAAAGTATTTCCCCAGGAACCAATTAGGAAAACAAAGTAATCAGGAAAGAAAACTGAATACTCTGCTGTAAGTTCAGAAAGTGATTGACAAAACCGCAGCAAATAGAGGTATGTAATTTACTCCCAAATTAGAAACTTAGAGTGAAAAAATGCTGAGCTATTTTGGAAACTGCAGTTAATAAGGTTGTTTAGGAAAGAGATTTGTGGATGTGACAACACTTTGTCCAGATGTCCAGACAGAGAGAGTGTTTGACAGATGTAAAAAGGCCTTTAAAATAAATCACAAGGCAGCACTTAAAAAACAAATTCAATGTCAAGTACAAGATAGATTTGGGGACAAGGGAGACTTGACTACATTTCAAGAAATTACCTGAGGTTTCAGGTTCTACCATTTACTATGACACGCAATCACACCATATAACTCTCCATTAAATGTTTGAGTCACAGAATTTTTTTTCTAATCAGAATTGTCATACACATTCTTTTAATAGTCTTCTCAGAGCAAAGTTTGAATTATTTCAACACTCGAGCATATGACAGAGGTTACAGCTAAACAGAATGACTCAAAAATTAAAACTGATTGACTCTTCACCTGCTTGTTCATTAAACACTTTTATAGTTAAAGTAGAACTTGCAATATAGTTCCAATACCATTATACTGTCCTAACACAAGGGGAAAAAAACACAGTACGAATTCTTTTCCTATTAGCTGACATTGCTGGGGATGAGCCATTTTGCAGTAATTTCTTTTTTTTATTAGGCACCAGCAGAGAATGGAAGGACCCCTCTTGTGTCATGTCCATACTGTCTCCTGTGCATGTATTTCGACACTTCAGCCTTCATAAATAGTTCTCCTGATTAATTACAACATCCTGAAACACCTTTCTATGGAGGTTTTTGGGTTTTTAATTACAGGAAATTGGCAGGGGACACAGGAGAGCATACCAAAAGTTGTCTGTCTAGCATCACCTGCAATGCCAGACTAGTGGGATGACAGCAGGAGAGTGGTGAAGGCGCAAAGCTATTAAGAGCAGTGAACCAGCCCAAGGTTGCTGCATCCACCTGGCACCCCAGAAAGCACATCTCTGCCTGCTGGATGCTATCCATCAGTCCCAAAACTCAGGGCTCTGCTGCTACACTGTTAGATTAGTTTTGAAGTTATGTCAAACATCCTGAGTCCAGAAAGTTTGGTCTGAAACTGAGGTCCACAGAAAGATACAGTTTTCATTGTTTGAAATAGTTCAGTCACAGCAGTTGGAAGAACAAGACACCAAAGAGCAGCTACAGCATAACTAATCTCAGAGTTTAAATCAGATATCTCTCTGGGGACTGAGGACTTCCAGAACTGATTTTTTCCCCTTGATGATATTAAGATTACATTATGCCTTTTTTATTATTATTACTTTAAAAAATACACTGGCATTTTACTGTCAAATATCTGAACCATTTCTAAGGGAAGAGAATTTGATGAAGTGCTTTATTTAATGTCCCTAATACCTTGACAGTATTTTTGTACTACGTATACCTCAAGTTGCTTACTATCACCTCATCAGGAGTTGAGGGGTTCTGCCAGGGATTTCCACATATAGAAATGAGCTAAGACAAAGACAATTGCCATTTTGATTTTCTTTCTTCCCATTTTTGGAATAGAAAAAACCATTTCAATGTTTCCTGATTAAAAGGAAAAAAAAAAAGATATCAGAAAGTTATGATAGTCATGATAGTCTGTTTAGGATATTTTGCTTCCAGAACATAAACACCGTATCCTAGTTTTCAAGTTTCTGAATATCTTTAATATATAGACAAAATAAGTTTAATCAGAAATGGCCCCTTTAGATAAAATAAAAACAAATCAAAACATTGTTCCAAAATTGGTGAAGCACTTTAATTTTATCTTAAATGTTTTAAATTATTTTTTAAATTTCATTTTTCATGTTTTCAAATTGTGTTTCATAGGCTGATTAAAAAAGTCTTAATGAACCATATTATCTCTGAAGTGATGGAAGAGAGTTTCAGAGGGACCTTTGACAGAATTTTCCTTTGACAGCTCTTCCTCTGGCCTGAGACAATGTGCAAGAGATTGAGGTTTGAGCTGTCTGTAGCCAAAATTCTGAATCTGACTGAACAGCAAGAAGCCATATTCTATACCCAGCCCTTGCACATGATTTATATACAAATACCAACCAAAGAGAGATGAACCAAATTGCGCAGCAGTTTCCAGGCCCCACAGCGCAATGCGGCAAAAACCTACCCCAAAAGTGCAGAGCTTAACTGCAATTCTGGGAAAAACCCTACAACTATGGTGGCTGTTTACAGCTTTCCCCTTCTGTGGCTGGTGGGCTGCAGCTCAGTCGTGTCCCCTGTGTCCCTCACTGCTGACCCCGGTGTAATCCTGCTGCCAGCCTGGCATTGCACAGCAGCTTCTGGAGATGGAATCTGCAGCCACAAGGACAAAAGGGCTCTGTTTATTTTAGGAATGCTGCCGAACCAGACAAAACGACCCTTATTTTCACTTTAATTGTTCTTTATCTTGACATCTACCTCCCCAAGACAAAATACACACCTAGAAGACAGACTTAATTAGATTTCTTATTTCTGACAGCCAGTGGTGCAATAATAATATTCTTGTCTCCCTACTCACATAGGTCACAGAAAATAAGATTGGAGGGACCTGAAAAGATTCCTTTCTTATTTCCTGAAAAGGTCCTTTATGGGACTGAGTGACTTTCATCAGTCATTTTATTGACCAGTGTAGAAAAGTGTAAGCTGCACATGAAGAAAACCCTGAACAAACACATGTGAAACACCACTTCTCTGACTGATGCTAATTAGTAATAGGATCATGGGGTTATAATAGGTAATTTCATGGATCTATCACCTCACTGCTTAATAACAATCAAGGAAGCAATTTAAATAGTAGGACTCATGAGGAGAGGAGTAGAGAACAAGGAGAGTATATACACAATCTTGCTGAATAAATCTGCCCATATCTCAGGTATTATGCTTTATACTTGCTCCCAGTTCTTAAAAAGTAGAAAAAAAACAACCAACCCAAGAAATAGGCCAAGAACATAATGGAAAACCACTTCTGTGTAAGGAATATCTAAATAGACTAAGGGCCTTCAGCCTGTAGAATACAAAATAGTGTGCAGTCATTACTGGTATGGGTGTTTGGGAAATGACTGTTTACTCTTTATTCCACTGCAAATGTTCAGGAGCAAAGAGAAGCTGAACTTAATACAAAGGAGGTGGATCTTCATTCACTGGGTGCCAAATTGTGGAGTCCTGAGAGAAGTCGTATCTGCTTCAGAAAGCCTCCAAGCTAGTAACTCCTGGAAACTGTGCATAGAGAGGGCAGGACCGTGTAGACCTATACCACTGTTCTCTAGGTCATCCATTTGTCTCAAGAGCAGACAAAAGAAGTTAGGCAAGAGTAAGTTTAGAGGCTCAGCCATGTGCATCAGATAAATAAAACATCTCCATGCTATCCACAAGAGAAATGAGTAAGTGTGCAAATTAACAAAAAAATTAGCAAAAAAACCCCCAAATATTTTCAGCCCTCAGGAGGCCACAAAACATTCCTAAAAACAATCAGGCAAACTTCCCTTCAGATACAGCACGATTTGTTACCAATATCACAACACAGCTGTTGATTTTATGCTGCTCAGCAAGTCCCAGCACTATACAAGCCCCCAGTGTTCCTTCACTCTCCCTTCAATGGGCTGCAGTTTTGTTCTGTGACCAATCATGATAAGCCCTGACCCGTCTTCTCAACTCTTCAAAATCCCACTCACAGATGAAAAACCTTGAGTCTACAGTATCATCACACAAGCCAATTAACCTGAGAAAAACTCCCACCAGCTATGCTGCTGTTGGGAACTCCTCTAAGCTCTTGCAGTGCCTCTGCTTCCTACATCATTCTTGCCATTTTCAAAAACAAGGGTTTATAAAATGTGACCAGCTACAGAAAAATCAAACTCACATGTTTCAAAACAGATTTAGCAACTCAGTAGCTAGAGTTAATGCAGAAAAGTATGTATGGAGATTTGTCATAAATGGTGATCCAAGAGATTTTTGATCACTGGATTGTATTAACCTTCTCCTTTCAGTCCTACTGATTCTAAATCCAATTAAATAATTGCCTCTTCTTTGTATTTAGATAAAACTTTTGTGAGTCTAACAGGTGTCAGTGACTTGTAAACTGCTGCTACTTGTATTTCATTGTTTTTCTCATTTAAAATGACATAGTGATAAAGAGGAACAAAAACAAAATAAAATTTCAATAATTAATTAATTAATTCATATGTAGAGAGAGCTTAAATTAATGAGTGTGTATATGCTGGCCCTTCCTGAGGTCTTAGTGGAAATGACACTTTACCAGAAGGAACATCAAGGGGAAAATGATGCAAAATTACTTCATAGTTGGGATAGAGTTATAAATATCTGCTGAGGATATATAACAAATGTTGACCTTTCTGTGGCTGCAACAGCAAATGATTGTGATGATTCATGGAAAAGGATTCATTTACTATCAGAATAATGCTGCTTTAGAAGGGCTTTTTCAATGTTTTTTTAAAATACATACATACATGTATGGGCTTAAAACAACATGTCCCCAAACTCTTTGGAAAAGCTTTCATTAATCTGCACAGAAGAAAAAGTCAAGAACATAGTTGATGAATAAATGACATTTTGATCTATGTAATATGAGGATATACAAAGCATAAACTGAGATAATTCAGCCATGCTGCAGTGTGTGTAAGTTTAGAATTTTGCCCAGAAATTTTCATTAAATTGGAGTCCTTCTCAAATGCCAAATATTATTTGGCAATAAAGAGAAGTGCCAATGAAAAGTAAAAATAAACCCAGAAAAACTTTTAAGATTAATTATTTAAGCAGGTGTGCAAGTTAGAGAAAATCACAAAGAAATTCCCCCTGAGAAAAGACATATATTCACCTTGTTACCAGCCTGGGTTTCTACATTCACACTCCTTTGGTCTTTGTTTTCCATCAACGCTAGTAAATGTCATTATTTGTAGCCAGGCAAAGAAAAAAATGAATTAAAGAAAAAAGAATGCCTCTGAAAAGCCAGTTTGTGGTATTTCAAGCTCATCTTGGGATTTATACCAAGATATGGATCCTAAAAGCTGGGCTCAGACCTTAGGAAAGGGAAAACTTTGGCAAACTTTACCTTCATGAAGAGCACAGCACTGTCAGTCCATGTGCGTGTTCCTCAAGCACTGCAATTCTCATAAAATTCATCAAACCTCCAGCTGAAGGTAAAATGACTGAATCCAAGGTTTAATGCACATTTCCATCACATCATATTTACACTGAAAAGGTCACTAGCTGAACTTTGTAAAACACAGCAGATCCAGTGTGGTGACTCATCACAGTGCTGGCTAATCATTTTTACATATTAATACACCCAGCTTCCCTCAACTGTTTTAATACAAGCCTTGAGATAACATCAGGTGGCACAGTCTGCTGAGAAAAAATCAGCTGTAAAAAAGAGGAGTATAGATGTTTATTCCCAGGACATCTTGGCTAAGCCATCATTCCATAAGGAACAAATAAACACTTTCTCAAGTTTATCTGCAATCTATCATTCTGCAAATTTTATTCTATTAATATTTATTCTATTTTATCATTCTGCAAATTTTAAGCCTTATTTCTCCATGGTCATGGCAGTTACAGTCTCCCATGTAGACTGGTCCAGGCAGCCCCACAGCAACACATAAGGAATGGGATTAGTGGAAAGGTGTTCTTGAGAGTTTTTTTCAATCATCTATTTGCACTGCTAATTAATATGAATTTTCTGTTTTTCCCTAGCACTCATTACTGTGATGCCCAAACATCTGGACACAGACAATACATTATAATGTGGTTAGTTATTGTAAAGTCTTTCTGTAAAATCAGATAAGTTGGTCAGCCTCTACCATGTGATTAGTTTTTTATTATTATTTTATGGTTCAATATCAAAACCTCTTTATTCTCTGCAACAGATTTCTTTGGTTTGCATCTGGCTCAAATGAAACACCTGCAATCATTATGGATAACTATTTGAAAGCAAATTTGAAGTCAAAAGCCCCACAAAGTAGAATGTAGTGAAAATTCTTCAGAGGACTGCAATAAAAATCACTTTAGCACAAGCCTGGTGATTCTGTGTTGGCTAAACCCGCAAGGTAAAATCACAGTCCACATGACCCTCTGGTTATAGCATGAAAATGGTTACAACCTGGAGTTAATTCTGCAGAGATATCCAACAGATGAACCATTAAAAAAAAAAAAAAAATCTTGCTTTCCATGAGGAGTCTTTCTACTGTCAACTCTATTTACTGTCACTGTACATTATCCATCATGCTGTGGAAAGTGTCAGACATAAAAATAAAGTGGAAATCTATAAAACTGGTTTTGAGTCCGTAAAAAATGTCAATTTCGTGGCAGTCTTTATTAATCCTATTAACTGCAGTACTTTGGAATCCACATGATTTCCTAAGACTCATAATGCAAGTAGCATTCAGATAAAAAAAAGACACAGGAATCCCATGTGTGCATATTCAGGGAAACTTAAAGAATCAACTCTGTGTCTGACATCCAGTTATGTCAATAATGTCAAAGGTGATGTGATTGAGAAGGTTATGCAGTCTTATTAAGCTGGTTATCTTCTCTGTGATCCCACCATGGGAAATTTTAGTGATGCAGTTTAGAGATGTAGCTTCATATCTAACGTTGACTTGAAAAATATCCTTTCCCTCACCCATGGGCTCAGCTGTCACGTTGAGTGAACTATCCCTGCTCTGTGTATCATGTCACACCTCTCAGAGAAAGAGGAGATCGAGTCCACCTAATCAAACATAGTTGAAAGAGCATTGTATGAAGTGTGTGAAAGACCTTTTGAAATACTTTTCCTACTGTCAGAATCGCTGTTACCATTTTGCTTTATGGGTCACATTCAGATTTACAAATTTTTCCTAAATAATTTTGCTACATGCATAAATGGCTTAGAGGGTATAAAATTAAACATCTTACAATTAGACATTTTGCTGGAAAAGAGAAAAAAGATCTTTCTCTTCAGCAATGTACTTAGCTCCAAGCATGTTGTTAGAGACTTAAAGATCACAATTTCCTCAAACACTGTCAAGTTCACTGAAGGATTTTGCCTGCGGTAGCAAAGTGCACAAAGGAGCAACTGCTCAGCCACAACCACCAAAGCCCAGCTCAGCCCACCCCACCCAAAATGTGCCTGCTGGATTCTGGGAATTTGGACTATGAGAGACTCAAATGTTAATGGTTAATGAATGAAAACAGACGATTGATAAGGCCAGGTTTGCATACTCTCCCCCTGCCCAACTGAGGGGAAGGAGGAGAGTTTTTGGGGGTGTGGTGGCAAAGCCTCTGGTCCACATAACTCATTCCCAGAAGTTACAAGGTGGGTTTTGAGCCAGATAAGAAGTAAACCCTGCAGAGGCAGAATAGTGCTTTTTACCATGCCAATTATGCCAATTGTCCTCCCTTGCACAACAGGCTCTGTTGTAAAACTCCTCCTCTCACTCCCCCCAATTCCAGAAGGTCAAATTCACAAGGGACATTCACATTCACAGGTAGGCTTGAGAATATTCATCCCTCTTGATGGGGCATAACTGGTTCAATTATGTCTTAGAAGGTGTCATAAACCATCAAAGACCCCTAAAGCTCCCCCAGACTCATTTCTGAGGCCTTCCACCAGGGACTGTGCAAGATCCACCGTGTTGCAAAAGACAGTGTAAACCTCTTCCCTCCATGGGAGGTGCTTGGGTGTTCCCACTGTACCTGAACGTATATTAACCCACTGAACTCTGTTTTGCAGGACTCCAAGAAGCCAGGGCGAAGAGGACCAATGGGACTGTCTGGATTCTTGTGGTGATGACTATCTTTCTACTTAATCTGTCTCTCTCTCACTCTCTTTTTCCTCCTCTCTCCCCTTTTCTATTTCTTTCTATCTCTATCTCACATTAATGTTAAATAAAATTCTTATTATTGACTTGAGCATATGGTATCATTTGCACCTTAATTCAGGTAGAAGTATCTCTAAAAATCAGATATTAACATGTACAATAAACTAAAAGTCTGACTTTGAACATTTTCTTCCCTTTGGAGAACTTTTTTTTTCACATAAGTAACCTCCTTTGTTTACACTGGGACACTAGACATTCCAAAGGCAAGTGTCAGAAGAGAGCAGTCCAGCTGGAGCTGCACATGAGATGACAGGCTGTGAACTATGTTTTTTCTGATTGATTTTGGAAATGCGACCTGATAAGTGAAAAATAACAGTAATGGGAAATTTAGTACATAAAATATGACTAGCAGCAATTACTCTAACTGTGAATCTAATCTCACAGAATCAAACAATAAGGGATGCTCAGCATCCCAGGATGTGTGTGGTTAACCTCAGCTAAGCAGGTCAATCTTCCTATATATACTCTCTGTTATGTCAATGAGGAAAGACAAGCTCATCCAGACCATTGTTCTAGAGCAAAATCCCAAATTTTCTTATTTTTACTTACTCCTAAAGAGTTTTTGTGTCTGCCTCCCTTTCACTGCACACATTACAGGAGGACACTTAAACTTAGAAAAGTGCCTCTTGTAAGTATATATCATAGATCTGTGGCTGAAAGTAAATTCCAGTATATTAATTAAGCCATATTACTTAAGAATCTACATGTTGAATGTCAAGATAAAATATATAGATTGACAACAATGATAAAAAAGAAGATGCAAATGAAGCACATATTCAGTGCCCTAGTTGTTTGTTTTTTTTTTTTTGTTTTTTTTTTTTTTTTTTTTTTTGGTTTTTTTTTTTTTTTAATAGCAAACAAATGCAGAAATTAATATACACTACTTTGGAAAGTGCAAAAATAATTAAATCAGCCCAGAGAAGAGGGCCAAGGGTTGAGGCATGAGGTTGTCACAAGCTACCCATGGCTCTCTGGGGCTGGTGCTACACTGACCTGCGATTTGGCCCAGCCCATTCTGGGGGGAAGGGAAGGGCACTGGGGAACCCGAGGCCCAGGAAAGGTATTCAGTGGCCACTGTATTTTGTGACAACCTAAGTGCCAACTGTGCAGACAAATTACGTCAGGCTCTTTGCCCTAAGGAACAGAGGATAAAGTGTGGCTGACATTATGTAATACTATAAAAGCAGCCTTTCTTGAAAAGACTGCAGCACAGCTGCATAACTTGATGTGTCAATTCTCATCTCTGTGCCTGTGTCCATGTCTGTCTCCACAGGCAATACAGACTCCTGTTTCAACATTACCTTATACAGGTTCACAACCAACATGAAGTTAAAAGAAAAATACCTCACCTCAGTTCTGCCCTTGACACAGGCACATTTAGTCAATACAGTGACTGAATTATCCCCTTATCCATAATACATTCCTATTAATAACATTCTGCTCTGACTAACAAACAGCTTTATTTTATTGTCATGATTTCTGGGCTTCTCACAGTCTTTAAAAGTATGAACTAAAATGCTTCACTCCAAGAGTGGTCAAAAAATATTACTACTTCAATGCAATATTGCAAGTAGTAAATATTTTCACATATGAAAATTAATCTTTCTGCTCATTTAGAGAAACACAGATTGCAAAATAAAGTCACAAATGTGATAGGAAAATCTCCACAACTGATACCTCTGCCTGCTTTCAACTCATAACAGAGGTACCTGGTGCAAGGGAATCTGCTGGTTTCATGCAAATATCAACCACAGGAAAAATTACATTGCTGGGACGCAGCACATCAGCAGAGAGGAGAGAGAATCTTTATTACTTGATCTTTATTCCCAATAGGTAGTCCCATGCGAACCTCTTGAAACTCAACAAGACCAAGAGCTAGATGCTGCACCTGGGTCAGGATAATCCCAAGTACAAAATCAGGCCTCAACCTGATTTTTCCTGAAGAGAACAGATTGAGGGAAGCTCTGAGATTTGAGGTAGGTATGGATGGATGAGGGGTTGGACATGACCCAGCAATGTGCCCTGATGGCCCAGAAAGCCAGCTCTATCCTGGCTGCATCAGAGTGACCAGCAGGTGGAGGGAGATGATTCTGCCCCTCTACTCTGCTCTGCTGAGACCCAGCCTGGAGTGCTGCATCCAGGTCTGAATGCTGCATCCAGGACAGGAGGTACACTGTTGGAGTGAGTCCACAGGAGGGCCATGAAGAGGATCACTGGAGCACCTCTCCAATGAGGACAGGCTGAGAGACCTGGGATGTTCAGTCTGGAAAAGAGAAGGCTTCAGGGAGACCCTATAGCTCCTTCCAATACCTAAAGGGAGACTACAAGAGAACTGGAGAGGGACTTTATACAAGGGTCTGCAGTGATGGGGCAAGGGGGAATGGCTTTAAATTGAAAGAGAGTAGGACTGTATTAGATATTAAGAAAATAATATTTACTGTGAGGGTGATGAGACATAGGAACAGAGAAATTTTGGAAGTTCATCCTTGGAAATGTTCAAGGCCAGGCTGGATGGAGCTTGAGCAAGCTCTTCTAGTGAAAGATGTCCATGGAAGGGTGTAGGAACAAGATGATCTTTAAGGTTCCTTGCAACCTGAACCAATGTATGTTTATGTCATTCTGTTAGATGGGATATGCAGGGTTGATCCTGGGCATACTGACTGACTTCATTTGTGTTGTTTGCTCAGTACAAACTTCAGAGAAAAAGACAACTCCAATCTGGCATCAGCTCCATTGTCCTAATGGAGTGGAACTTTCTCAGAGGAGGCAATGATTGTCTGGGCAAGGACTTTCTTGAAGCTTAGTCTGAGACAGTTGAGACAGTTGAGGTCTACAGTAAACGTCAACACTTTCAGCTTCAAGTGCAAGGCGTAAATCTTCCCATCTGCCTTCTCTAACAGGAGCACAAAACAACATGCACATTTAAAGAAAGAGGGCAAAAAAAAGACTCACATACTTTTCAGCCCATGTAGATCTAACTGAAGTACTTGGATGGTCTGACAGTAATGGTGATGGAAACTTAGTGAAGACAGAGGAGTTGCAGTTCAGGGTGGGGCAGTGCTCCATGGGTCCATGGGCACACAGCTGGCCCCCTTGGACACCTTCCCGGGTGGTTGGAGATAACTTCTGCCCTGGGAAGCCCTTATGCATTGGGCAGAGTTCCTATCCTGAGCCAGGACAGAGCCACAAGTCAAGCCCAATAAAAGATGCTTCTGGATGAATCAGTCATCTTGAGGTTTATGATAGCTTGATCACATTCTAAAACACCTAGGAATTGTTTTCCTAATTTCCTCTGCATCATCCTTGACTTGGATGATAGGATTGACTACTTGGACAAATGAAGGTAACAGACATCCTCTACTGTATTCCTGGCAACTACCTCTTGGAATAGGATTTGGTCTGAGTGAGCTCATGCAGCTCCAAACAGAGGATAAATCTGTGCAAGCAAAAAACAAAAGCCAAACCACAACCCCACACAAATGCACTCCTTACCTCAATTTGCAGTACTTTAATCTAGATGTCAAGGAATGCAGGCTCTTTTATGGAAAATAAACCAACCACACTATGTACCTTTCAGGGAAGCCAATAGGGAGGGGGACGCTGACAGCCTCAAAGTCCCTTGTCCTGAGTCACCAGCTGTCTGTCCTGCAGCACATTCTTGGCTTTGCAGCTCTGGTGCGCAAGAGTGACCCTTGTTTCAATATCTTACGGCAGCAGGCCATTTAAGTGGAACCTTATCAATTCTCCTACACCTTTAAGAAGGGGATTGATAAAATTGCATATTATGCAATCTAAATAAAGGTAATAATTTTTTGTTAAGTTGAAACTTACCATCAGGAAAGGAAATAAAAGTGAAGAAAGCAAAGGAAGCTCTCACAGAAAGTATTTCACTGCCATGGACAGCTGAGCTTAAGGCTATACATGCTTTCACTGGTTTGGTATGTTCTGAAGGAGAAAGAAGTTTACAGATTTGTCCTGCTCACCGCGTGACCCAGTGCAGGATGCTCCACCCTGCCTCACAGCAATGCAGAGCAGCCCTGCCAAGCCTGATGCTCAGATTCACTCACCATCCCCTCCAGGACTGAAAGCAAAATACAGTTTCCACATTTCTCTCCTCTGTAGGCTGTCAGTACCATGATAAAGTGTTTTGGAGCTTTGTTTCTTTTTTCCTCCTTTTTCTCTGTATTCTGAGTTACTTCCCATTCTTTCTTACGGGATATATAAATCCAGTCTTAATGGTTTATTCCTCAAGCATGAGGGACTACCAGATAAAATAACACAAACTAAGGAACATAGGCCAAGTATCTGTCCCAATACTCAAAATAAGTTTCACCATAGACTGCTCAGGGACTCAGACTTGGCCCTATTTCTGTAGATATGGAAAACATTAGTGAAGCTTTAGAACATGCCTGGGGCTCTGCCCTAACCTCTGCTGAGCAGCTATAGGAAAAATGTAGGGAACATAAATTTCTCCATTGCTTGTGAGCCAGGGCAGGAGACTTGTCCAATGAACAATCTGTGACAGCACATTTTAAAGGTGCTGTACGTTTTCCAAGCTATCACAAGATTTGAGTACAGCCCCCAACAGCAAGTAGGGAAAGGTGGGCTCCTTGTGGAGGAGCACAGCACATCCCATAGGGGTTTGTTGCCGAGACACACAGTCCTGCTGGAAGCTGACAGTATCTCCCAGGCACAGGAAAACTTAGGCTGTGCTCTTGTTCTGTTCTGCTGTACAAGCTAAGCAGTTGAGCTCATACTTCATAATTAACAGAGGTGATTTATTCTCTCATCCTCACAGAAGCTTAATCAAGAGAAAGGTCATAAAGAAAGCCCAAACTTCTACACACTGCAAGAGTCTGGCTTGAGTATTCTGCTACATATAAGAAGTAGAGCTTATTTTCTCCATGGCCTGAACAGAAATGGCCTGTTCAAAGGAGAGAGTCTTAGGAACTTCATTTGTACTTTGCCTTCTCTCACAAAAAATGGGAACATATGTCCAATCAAGAAACCACAGCAGTGTCCAAGATCATGGTTTTCACTTTTCTGGAAAAATAAAACAGATGGAAGGCGAAGAAACCACATTTATTCATTTTTTCTGATTTTCTATCATGAGTGTGCAAGATGTTAAACACTATCTTCCCTCTGTTTTTTGCTGGGTCAAGTTTAAGGAGTTTGATGTGATATTATTCTCATAAAATTGTGCATGAAACTGAAAATCCAGCTAAGAAATGTCCACTGCAGAGTGTTTGTGCACATAACTGCAGTAACTGCAACAGTTAAAAGAAGATGAGAATTATAATAGTGTAATGCAATTTTGCTATGGGAGGGAGGTTAAAATCTCTCCATATGGTTTGGTCTTATTTTAGACAGTGATGCATATAGACATTGTAATTTCATACACAAGTGAAAAGGGTGATTTCTGCATAACAATATGTCACTTCCTTCTATCCCAGGCTGTTCTGTATTCTGACCATTCTGGCATGACATTTCTGGTGGTGAAAGCAAGCAGCACCCTGATAGCACATGTTAAGGGTTTAGCTGTATTTGGTGTTCAGTATAAAGATCCAGGCATGTCGTTTTGCCATGGCAAATTTAGAGTGAAAGAATGCATTAGTCATGGCAAAAACGCTAAGTATAGATGAAACTCAGCAAAAGCAACGGGCTTGTTTTCCAATGGCTCTGTGAGGCTCATGTCATTCCGTTTTTCAGAGAGGGTTTTGCTAATGATTATTTTTCTGTGTGTTTTGTTTTTAAACATGAGGGTAAGAATTTGATGGGTGAGGCAATGCTGGATCTGAAGGTGGCAAAGACCACCATAATATTAGTGACATTCTGTAAAGATAGAAGATATTTATTAGTCATATCCATGGTGTATCAAAATTCTAGTCAGAGACCAGAACATTTTGTGATGGATATGGCAAAGACCCTCAAAAGTTTAGAAATGAGATTTAAGGTGAGAAAGAGCACATGACTTTAGGCAGGTAGTCACAGGAGTGTGAAAAAGCAGTGTCATGGACCCTGTTCCTCACAAGCATTTCCAGCAGACGAGCAGTCTACTCTTCAAAATGTTGCATGGCAGAGAGTGAAAACTGGAAGGAATATTTTAAAGGAGAACAAGAAAGTAAAAAAAATTTGAATGCTTCTAGTGCAAAGCAATAATTAGTCAGAAATAACTCCAGATATATGTGGAGCACAGTGATTTACAGTATGGTACCTATGACCTGGCATGGCCTGACACCTGAGCAACCACAATTACCTTCAGCTGATATGAGAGAGGAGTTCTTTTCAACTTTTTGGATAAAGATTAAGACTCTCCAAAGCAAGCAAATTCACTAGAATCAGTGGAATCACTAGAATCAAATTTAGAATTGTGAATAGGGGCAAGGCTCTCATTTTCCTGTTATAAAGATTCTTTTCCATTTGGGAATTCCATGCGCAAGAAAAACCTTCATGAAAATAATGGAATTACACTGTTTAATTTTGCTTTGGGAAATTAGAGCAAAATGCTAAATACTTCTGAAATTTCTATGCTTGACACTTTTAGTTGTCTTTATTTGGCTTTGGAAGTTTTTCTAAAGAGAACTCTGATTTTTAGGTTGAGATTTGAAACACAGAAGTCTGGAAACTCCAAGTTGTTGTTACCAAGCAACTGAGATTACATACACCAATTAAAGACTGTAACAACCACGGGGGGTAATACCAATTCATATGTGAGGAGTCTCCATTCTGGCTAATAAGAATATTTTCTTGAGTTTTCATATGTTTATGTGAATAGAGAAAAATGTGCAAATCATGATACTTTTCCAAAAGAAAATTCTTCCAATTAAATTACTATATCAACTTTGTATTATAGAATTTTTTACTTTGCTTGCTGTATTATCCTTGATTTTGGACCTTGCAGATAATAGTAGTTTTCCCCCTCAACCGGAGATCTAAACATAAGAAAATATTTCATCTTGAATATTATACAATGAGGTAATTTATATTCTAATTACCTGTGATTTAGTTCTGCACATCTTATTGAAGAACTTTTGTAGCACTGAAACTTTGGAAACTCTGTCTCCTCCTTAGAAAAAACTCATATATAAGACCTAACACTGGGCTGTTTAATTTGTTTCATAGTGGTTGTTATTGGTTTATCATCCTGCACATAGAAGTGGTAGACAGCTATGATTAAAAAAAATTACTCCTATCTTGAAAAATTTTTGACAAAGAAACAAGAACAGGACTTGTCTTACTAAATCACCCTCTGGGAGAACATGTCCTTCTCCACTGACCATAAAAGGATCTTGCTGACAGGCCGGGCCAGAAACCTAATTTTTACCAACTAAATTTAGGCGAGATTAATTCCTTTTTATAAGAATGACTCTCTACTTATTTTTCTGCCACTAAAAGCCAGGTCTGCTTGAAAGTGGCTCCTGAGGCTGGCCTCTTCTTGCATCCCCAGGAGAGCTGATGGGCTTTAAAGAAAGATGAAGCCACACAGACATTATGACAACCCACAAAAAGTGGGTATTTGAAGTTCCCATTACTTGCTCTATAAAATGCGAAGGGAAAAAATATTTAATTTTCAGGACCTTTAAGCTAATGACATGGTCACGAGAGGCATCATAGAAGGTGCATGCTGGTGAGGAGGTGACATGCTAATGATCTCCTGGTTCCCTGGAAGGGCTGTGACACCCCCACACGGGGCCTGGCAGGTTACTGAGGCTGCAAGGTGTATCAGCAGCTGGTACTGCTTCATTTTGTCTGTACAGAGACACTGCAGTGCAAGGAGGGGTACAGACCACATCGAGCAATTAAAGCTGCTGAGGACTACAGCTTTCGCTGTAATAGATTTAAGCTTTCCACTGTCATAACTGAAGGAGAAAAATGGGCTTTTAAATAGGGATCAGTGATAAATAATAAATGTTAACATTTCAAAGAAAATTATTAATCAGTCAGAGGAAGCAATGTCTCTAGGTTTCAAGTAGAAAATAGCAATAGATTTCAAAGCCAGGAATGTACTTCTGAAAATGATGGGCTTTGGCATCCACCAGAATTTCATTCAATTTGTCCTTTCAAAGTGTTTTGTCTTTCTCTAACATGAACTGATACAGGAAATCAAAACCTTATAAAAGAACTTCAGTTATGTAAAATTTGCTAACATTCAGCCACCACTTCCCAGATTTATGGCTCATCACATCTACTCAGTTTCTAGTAACATGTTTATTTATACTCCTTGGGGAAACACTTGTGCCTCCTGATCAAATAAATCAAATAAAATCAATTTCACATGCAAATCACAGAAACCATGGAAGCGATTTCACTTCCAAACCATTTGAACCCTTAAGGTGCCATGCAACATGATGCCAGTCTGTGCTTTGAGGTATTTCTCATGAGATTTCCAAAATGTTGGTGATCCTCTGGATGGATATTCAGCAGGATACACTGGCTGGCAGTGTTACCTGTTGCTGATGGGAAATATCATTTGGTCTGCAACCCCTTTTTGTGGTTATCCAAAGAAAATCACACAAACAAAACCACACACAGACAGTAGATAAGCAAACACATACAGAAAGCTGTGAGATAACTCTCACACTGTGTTTAAATGTTGCCCATCTTTTATATCTCCCACCACCTATGCTTTTTCTCTCACATAGATGCACACCTGAGGGTAAGAGTCATCACATTTATCTTCATTCATCATAAAATTGTTTAGTCTAAACTAGGTTCCCTCTAGAGCTTGTGCAGGGAGAAAAAGCAAGCGGCAGACACATCCAGGCAGCAATATACTCACCTGCATTAAACAGTCAGGATGGGATGAATCAGCTTTTAGAAATGCTCTCCTCTCTCCTTTGCCTGCAGATGGAACATAGACAACCTGGAGAAGATAACTGATAAAGTTAGGTATGGTGCTTCCCACTCAACAGATGGGTACACAGCTTTTAGAAATGGTGTTTTCCTTTGTTGGGATTTATCACGCCAGGAGAAGAGACAAATATTTCACTAAGACAAATAAGCAGAGCAGTTGGAATCTAATCTGAGCACAGACAGCACCTTTTTGCCAGTGAGAAAGTGTTTGGAAATTATCTCTAAATTTTCATGCACTAACATGTTTTCCACTTCAGGTTAGAACTGGAAGTGGTGAAATAGCACAAGAAAACCAACCTTGGCTCTGTTGCAAAGCAGCTCCTATGGGATTTTTCCCAGGCTGAAAAAGTAAAGGATGTTTAATAGTTCAGTCAAATTTTGGGCAACAGTCCACGCTTTGGGGTTCAAACAGAGCAGAACACTTGTGAGAATCTTCATGGTCAAAGATTGCCTAAACATTGTTTGGAACTGCTGAATATACAGTAAATAGCAGACCAGCCACCATGCAAGACAAGGCATATAGAGAACACAAGCCTCAGTGTATTAACTCTCTGTAATTCATGGACTTAGTCATTATTTACTACAGCTCTAAAGAAGCTACCAACAGCCCCCTCAGGAATTAGCACTCACTCTGCACTTGTGGCAGTAACATTCATCCAGCTAAAGCCCAATACACCTCTCAGAAAGGATGAAGCAGAGTGTTATGGAGATGGAGAGTTGTTTAATATGTGGCCTCACACTCCACACTATTCAAACACTTTCGGGAGAGAGGACTGCTCCTTTCTGCCTGCAGTTCCAGCCAGTGCTGGGTATTGGGGAGCTGAACACAGAGCAGTAGCAGCACAGAGTTATAAAGGTCAAAATCTCCACTAGCCTCAAGTGCCCACTCTAAGAGAGCTACCACCTGATATTTTCAGAAGACACAGCACTATATAGAATTTTCCATGTAAAAGAAACAAATTTTGTCAATTTAACTAATGACAGTGAATCCCCAGGACCGTTGTGGCGCGGGCGCGGGCTGCTCGGCACCGCAGCCTCCCTGCCAGCGTCCCCACGGGGAAGGCGCTCGGGTCGGGCAGAGGGGGCTCTCACCACTCTCACACGCGGGGCTGGATGTTTTAATGAAGGTGACAGAGGCAGGAGGGGTCTTCACAGGAGTTCCCAGGGGGGTTTATCAGTGGCAGAGGTCAATGCCTACACAGCAGCCAACCTCAGCGCCCATCCACACCCTGGAAGGGGCAGGGAGAAGGAACCCAGAACTGGGAGGGTTTAAGGGTTTTATACCGGGGAGGCGAGGGGCGGGCACAGCATCAGGGCCAATGGTCTGAGGGCTCAGGGGCGGCACACAGGAGGGGCCAGAGTATGAGGGCCAGTGGGAGGACAGGGAAGGAGTGGCCAGGGGACAGGGATCCATGGGGAACTGAGGAAGGGGAACAATCTGGAACCTGACCCTGTAGGGGAGAAAAGGGGCAGGGAGGCCAATGAGCCAACCGGGGAGGCGGAACTGGGGTACATTTGCACAGTGTCACAAGGTATCCTGGGAGAAGCCTTTTCTGTCACCCTAACTAAGGGGGCTGGTCTTCAACTTAAGGTCTGTCCCTCCAAGGGACCACAATGGACCCTGGCTTAGTGGGCTCACTTGCCTCCACAGAGGACTTTCAAAAAGCAGACCTCAAATGATTTATCCTAGCTGAATGTTTCCAAAATAGGAAAAAAGTATTTTTTTTAATTCATGAGCTGCTGTAAAGGGTTTGGTTTTAATGCCTTGCTTAGCATGAAAAGAGAATGTAATGAAAGAGAGAGAGATATTTCTGTGTATCATCAGATAAATGACTTAATTGCACATCTTCCCTCTAACTGCAGCTCATGCTTTGTTTCTTCCCATTTCTCCAAAGGTCCTATGGAAAATATTTCATTAAACAAACTTTTCAGATTTCACTCCTTAGACTATTCACTACATTTTAAATGTGAAGCTGAAGAAGGGTTCAAGACCTTACCTATAGTAATTTAAAATTCTGCTCCACAAAGCTTCAGGAAAATAGTCTTGCAGTGGTTTGGGGTTTTTTTCTTCTTCTACGTCTCCTTTACCAGACAGAGAAGACATTTTCAGTGTGACTATCTAGCTTTTCAAAATTTTTCATTGTCCCTTTCTTCTTTCAGTCTTCAAAATCCTTCAATAATTCATGTTGTCTTTCTCCCTGATTCAATACCATCTAGACTCTGCCTCATTAGGTTAGGAGCAATCCCAAAAGTTTCTCAAGACAATTTGTTAAAGAGTCACAGCCATCAGTGATGCAATTTAATATCATGTCTCCCTCTAAATAAATTGTCATTACAGCTTCTGGGTTAAGAGGCTGAGCACAGTTCACATTGTCCAATTACCTTAACTTGGTATTAAATAAAATCCTCAAATTTTATAAAGCTGAGCAAATTTTCAAGGTTCAACTTAGAGAAGCAAAGCCTGCCTTGTCCCAGTCTGATGAGAAATCTCTTGGACTGATCATTCCCTATATTTTGTAGAAGAAGAGGACTGTAGACTGCTTAATGAGAAGCGAGTTGTCCACGGCCTACTCTGGTCATCCTTCTATGATGAAAGCCATCCTTAGTGGGCATCACCACCACCAGTGACCCAATTGGAAGAAAAAGTAGAAATTGATTTCTAGCTTCAGTTCTGTTTTCTAAAGAAAGGGTATTTCTAGCCTCTTTATGATTAAGCCTTCGACATGCAAGCTGCTAGAAAAACTGATATAACCAGATTGTCAGGATGGAAAGAAACAAGCAGCTGGGATCCCCATCTGCTGCCATAAGAAGCTAAACTACAAATCCTCCCAGCATACTCATCTGAGGTAAAATGAGTCAATAAAAGTGTATTTTTATCCATAGAAGAACCCCAAAAATTCTCTGCTTTTCCTCTGCTTCCCTTTTCCCTACCCCTGTACAACACGTTCAGAGTACTATCATCCAACATGGACAAGGATTTTAGACAAATACATATGAACAAAATCCAGAGCACATCATTTATGTTTAATGTCAAGGGCAAAATTTGCCTCATTGTCTTCAATAATACTGAATGTGTCAGTGGTGGTTTTTCCTCTGGTCTGTCAATAGTTCCCTCAATTGCCACTTCAGGATGATGAAGTCCTTGGTGTCACTGAAGCAGTATTAGGGCATTCACTGCTGCCTCTTTCTCTCAAATTCTAGTCAGAAGAACAAATAAATGGTAACACAATTCCACTGACTGTGACTGCAAACACTGAGAAATAGGGAATACTATTTTAAACCATAGTTTGATATGTAATAGAAGAGAATATTGACTGGGGAGAGGTCGTTTCATTTTAGGATGAAAAAAATCCAAAGAAAACAAGGAGGAAATTGAGAGTTTGAAGCATGTATAATTAAAAAAAATCTTGACATGGAATATCAATAAATTTAAAACTGAAGTCATGTGACCTCCCTGGATTCTTATTTTACTTTCTTTTTTAACATAAATAATACATTTAGCTTATATTCTTTTTTATGTATCTTTTTTATTTTATTCCTTCTATGTTAGTTTTTATTTTATTTTTACTAATGAAGGTATTTATTCTGTATGTATAAACTACTTCTGATTTTCTACTTCTTGATCTTATAGTGTTCTTTCTCTTTTCTTAATTCAGTACATATTTTTCAACATTTGGAACTTCAGCACAAATAAGGGAACGATGTCTCAGATTTATTTTTTTCTAATGGAAGCTTAGAATGGAAGACATTTAATTTAAAATTAATTAAGAATTTCAAGATATTAACCATAGTGATAATTTTATTACTTCATATGCTTGTATAAGCTTACATCAAAATTCTTATAACAGAGAAAAAGTACTACAGAGAAAAAATGACCTCTTTCCTCCAGGTAAGACACTTTCTAATGCAAAGCATTATTATTTTAATACAGAAAGCATTTTAATTTAAGTAACTGTAATCTACAAAGACCTTCACCCTGCTCCTTAGGTGTCTCAAAACAGATCTATTTGTTTTGTAAATAGAGAAAAGCTGAGAAAGAATACAAGACCGGAACAAGTGAGGAAAGGAGAGTGCATCTTCAGGGTACATACAGATTTACAAAACAAAGAAAAGAAAACCAAGATGCCTGAGCCACTCTGGTTTAAGGAGCCTTGTATTCAAAGACATTCAGCTTTGTTTGGAAAAAAACAAAAACAAAAACAAAAACAAAAACAAGTAGTTATTCACATGTATTACCCTATCAGTGTTACCCTGTCAGATGTTATCAATACCTCACATCAGACACAGATAATGTTAGATTATGGCATTATTTTTAACTTCAAAAACATCAGACTAACATGGTTCCATGGAGGATGCATAGATATTGGTATCATAATTTAAGAATAGTTCACAGTAGATATATTTCTGCCATTTCTTCATGATAAGTCTTCCCACAGGGGCGGCGTTTGCCCTGTTTTATCCCCATATCCAACAGCTTCAGCTAAACACGTTTAGTTTATCTTTAAAGGGGAGTTTAAGAGTCAGCACTTTGTGTGTATTTATCTGTCCCGAGCCCAAGGGTCGGGAGGCATCCCCTGTGTACCCTCCTAGCTGGGCACTGCCGCTGTTTTGGTATTTTCTGAATTTTGCAGCGAGCTCTGCCCCGGCGCTGGATGGCCTTGGGGAGTGTGAACCACCAGCAGCCAGCCTGTGTCCACTGCAGCACCTTCAGGGGTGTGGCACAGCCCACCAGCCTCCAGCCCCCAGACAAAATCACAGCCAACCAGCACCACTTGAAAGGCAAAATGACTAAAACAAAAAAATCCCGAAGAGGCAGCACTACGCCATGGTTTATTTGCCATGGCAAAAGCAAGTTTGAGGAGTATAAATAGCATGCAGAACTTCTTTTTAGCATTGAAGGTGCACTGAGCGTTTTGTTTTTGTTTTTGTTTTTGTTTTTGTTTTTGTTTTTGTTTTTGTTTTTGTTTTTGTTTTTGTTTTTGTTTTTGTTTTTGTTTTTGTTTTTGTTTTTGTTTTTGTTTTTGTTTTTGTTTTTGTTTTTGTTTTTGTTTTTGTTTTTGTTTTTGTTTTTGTTTTTGTTTTTGTTTTTGTTTTTGTTTTTGTTTTTGTTTTTGTTTTTGTTTTTGTTTTTGTTTTTGTTTTTGTTTTTGTTTTTGTTTTTGTTTTTGTTTTTGTTTTTGTTTTTGTTTTTGTTTTTGTTTTTGTTTTTGTTTTTGTTTTTGTTTTTGTTTTTGTTTTTGTTTTTGTTTTTGTTTTTGTTTTTGTTTTTGTTTTTGTTTTTGTTTTTGTTTTTGTTTTTGTTTTTGTTTTTGTTTTTGTTTTTGTTTTTGTTTTTGTTTTTGTTTTTGTTTTTGTTTTTGTTTTTGTTTTTGTTTTTGTTTTTGTTTTTGTTTTTGTTTTTGTTTTTGTTTTTGTTTTTGTTTTTGTTTTTGTTTTTGTTTTTGTTTTTGTTTTTGTTTTTGTTTTTGTTTTTGTTTTTGTTTTTGTTTTTGTTTTTGTTTTTGTTTTTGTTTTTGTTTTTGTTTTTGTTTTTTTAAAGCTCCCTTCAGATTTGGTGTAGGAATTATCACCTCTAATACCTGATAATTAAACTACTTCACCAAAGCTGTGAAATAGAGAGGACTAGCAATAAAATCTCACTCTCACCTGGCAATTATTTTGAAACTATGCTCCAAATAACCAGACAAACAAATATATGTAAGTCACAGGCAATTATCTGCAGGCTGAAAATTCCATAAATACTCACACAGATGCACATATCCATAACCACATCTATGTGTATAACCTTCAGTGAAATATGGAGTAGGGCTTTAAATGAATTGCACAACCAAGGAGAATATGATAAAACTAGAGGCTTACTGAATAACCTCCCTTGAACACTCTGTAACTGGCTCAAGAACAAGATTCAAAATGCTAGATAAAAAAAGAGCTAATAGGCAGATATTTTTCATTTATGGAATCTGAAAAGCTATCTGGTGTTTCTGCTCATTGTTCTGTTCTAGAAGTAAAACAAACTGTTCTAGGGACAAGTATTGATTTCACCATTAAAAGAAAACTATCCATTCATAAATATTAAGTGATGATATTATCTCTTTCCATGACTGCCTTCTTACAGACCACAAAATATAATCCACAGGAAAAAAAAACAAATAACTTTAGCAGCTACAAAATCTACTCATCCCACACATCTCTTAAATGGAAAACTGGAGGGACATTTTGGGAAGCTATCCCACTACAGAATAAAGTAAAAGTACCCTGTAAAAGACTCTGAAGTGCCAGAGACAAACAGCAAGAGACAGAGAAGTGACAGTATAAAGTATTCCAATCCTGTTGATCTGATGAAAAATGCCCTCTGTGTTTCTTATCTTCCAAAAAAGAAGTTTCTTTGCTCTAGAGTGGAAGGGTAAATAATTAAAAAACCAAAAAAGCACCTCATACAGTAGTGTTAGAGCTCCATTAGGAAGCTTAATGTTTAGAATCTTCTAATAAAATTGTAGATTAAATCTCAGAATTCTCCTGTACTTATCCCTGCTTAGAAAACAGTAGGTCTGGCATCAGATTCCCTCTAGGAGAGGAAGTAAAACATTGGAAAATTCTTGATGGTTGACAGTGTTATTGTAAGTTTGCAATCAGGTCCAAGGACTTTTTTCAATATCTTCACCCTCTTCTTGAAATTATGACATTTGCTTAATAAGTGAGTTTCCAAATCCTGCTGAATTTCAAAAACAGTAGTGACTTTTAATATTTTAAGATGCACCTGAATCATGTTTCCATCTTTACCTTGCAGGAACGACAGATAAAAAATTTTGTTCGTTTTTAATTTACCCAAAGATTATATCTTCCTATAGCCAGGCAACATGGGAACTGGAGCTGCAAGAAGAGCACAAAGGGTGGAAACATGCAAAAAGAAACAGTGAAAGAGATGAGCACATTAGGGTCACATGCAGAAGCAAATTAAGAGGGGAGAGGAAGGTCTCCATTTTAAAAAACATGATATTCACAGTGCAGAAACATTTGAAAACACTCTCTGAAAACTTTTTCATCAATGTTGAAAAAAAATAATCACTACAGAGCAGGGAAGACAAGATAGAATCTATCCTGTGTAAAAGCTCTGTCCCATCTGTATGGTCCCATTTGTAGAGGAAGGCCATTTGAAGCAGAACAAAACATTAATCTGCTTTACCCCCATATAAAACTGCTGTTTCTTCTGGATGTATTGTTACATATTTTTCCCTTAAATACTTGAGATAATTTTGTTTTGTTAGTTATAGGTGTGGAGAATTGCCCCAACTCAAATTGTAGTGAGGAGTAAAATTGAGAAAGAAAGCAAAGAAACAACAGGAAGGAAAATAGGCATGAACAGACATCGAGATAAATTGGGATTATATTGTTTTCCTAGATTTCTCTGGAGTTATTCTTAATTTGCCCAGCCAGAAGAGTAGCAGGCCCAAGAATTCATAGCTATTACTTGATTCAGAAATGTCAGTGCAGAAAGGAACAGTGGCAGTGAATAAAGTTTTTTTCTCCAGTGAATGCATACATATCATTAGAATTGAACTTTTTATTTTATAATCAGCACAGTCACTAAAATCAAATATAAATCAAATATAAACCCAAGTGCTTTAGATAATGCCATCATCACTTATGATAGTCATGCTTCATGCAGTAGCTTTCATTACAGTGTAGGCAAGCAATGACTTTGTTTTTGTACTACCAAAACCTCCCACTCTATAATCTACATCAGAATCAAGGAGATAGAAGATTTCAAAATTTCTCTAGAGCTGACAAGGAGAGAACAGCAGTGAGAGCAGCAAACAAGGAACACTTCAGTCTTTAAAAGCTCCTGCAAATTTTGATTTGTTATGAGAGGTAGGTTTCAGATAAGTTCTAGTGCATTAGGAAGGTTTTTGAATTAAAATATCACATTGCTGGAGAATTTGGATATATTTCCTATTTTAAATCTAAAGTCATAATTCAAGCAACTGCTTGTTCTTGTGAAGAATGGAGGAAATGCAAGTTGTACATTTGCAGAGCTTCTGAGGAATCTTTTGTCTGTGAGTGGAAATTGTGCCTAGGAGGTAGGTTGCAGTCTGTTTTCATTTCTACAAGTTTGGTACAAGAAGTATTCTAGAGACCACTCTGGTGTTGCTTTCTATCAGGCAGTCTATCATTATTTAATTCACTTTCCTCTTTATTAAATGCTAAATCCATTTCACAAATTAATGAATTTTAGACCCATAATATTATTTTATATTTCATGGTACCATCTCATAAAATAGAAGCTCAAGTTTTAAAATAGAAGAAGGAGAAGCAGAAAAAAAAAAAAAAAAAGGAAAGAAAAATTACAGAATAAAAATAATGTTCAGACAGATCTTCTTGTCTCAGAAGACTAAGCATATACAAGGATGGAAAAGTTAAAATATAAAACAAGGTACATTAAAGGAATCCCTGAAGCAATTTATGCCAAGACTTCAGACAAGCCATGCTAATAAAAAAATTCACTGCACTGGTAAATTAGACAGAGATTGATAGGTTTTACAGATGGAGCAGTAAAAAGTGAGGTGGATAGTGACATGGCAAAGTCAGTCCTAAGTGGACTGTGAGAAGTTACAGCTACATCTCACAATATCAACCATCCAAGTGGTTAAACATTAGATTATATTCAGTGCTGCTAAGTTCAGTGCATGTGAGAAAAACAATTTTAACTGGATGTATACCTCAAGAGCTTCTAAATTACCTAATAAGCCTCAGGAAAGAGATTTTAGACTCATTGTGAATGCTCTTGGAAAATGTCAGCTCAGTGCGTGCTGATAGTTACAAGAGCAAAAAGCATCATCTGAATTGTCAGAATAAGAATAAAGAGCAAAGCAGAACAGAAATTACTATGTCACTGTAGAAATCAATGGCACACTCATTTCTTGGATTCTATGTGCATTTTTGGTCCCACTATTACAAAAATTATAGAGTAGAGATGGAAAAGTACAGAAAAGGGCAATAAAAATCAGATCATTGGATAGATTTTTTGGGGAAGAGAGACTAAATAAAGTATGACTCTTCAAGCAATGAGTAAAAGAAAATATAATAGCGGTCTATAAAATCAGGTTTTGCCAGGCAGAAGTTGCAGAGGCAACACATTGACAACAGGTCATTCAAAATATTTTTAGACAGGAGATATAAACCTAACAAAAAGATGTGTTTTTCTAACAACACGTAAATTGCAAAACTCATGGCCACAGGAAGTTCTGAAAGCTGAAAATATATATTGGTGAGGGATTAGACTGGAAATTAAATGTAGTAGTGTGAGTTGTGAGTGTGAGCTCCAAAACCTCAGCTGACTGCTGGGAAGCAGGAAGGCAAGGCTGGAGAGCATAACTTCTAGTATGCCTTTAAGACTGGAATATTCAGAGCATGATATTTTCCCCAATTTTTATTGGCATGTGCACAATAAAAGGCATTATTATGAATTTTCTTCATCTTTCTGAAAAGAATGCATATTAAAATATTCTTGTTCTCTTTAAGTCAGAAAAATTAAATATCTGGTTCTTTAGTACTTTAGTTTAGTTCTGTTTAGTACTGTTTCAGGCTGAAACTGTCTTACATTGCTGCTTCTTGCAGAACAAGGATAGAGCAGGGAAAGGTCCTTTTGGTTCTTAAGTTCTTGCAAAACATCTAGTGAAACAAGGCCCAAAGAATCACAGCTTCCTTAGTTTTTTTAAACAAACACTGAAGGGAAAGTAACAATCCCAGTGCATTGAAGTACAACTTTCTGAAAGTACCCTATAAGAGTTTTCCTTCTTGCCATATCAGCTTCTCCAGTTTTTTATGACTCACAGAAGCTTTGTAGCAGTCACAGGAAACACATATGTATTGTATAATTCAAAATGTTCTGCTATTATAGAGCAGCTAAATCTAAACTCAAGTTCTAGAGAAAAGGTCAAAGAACTGTAGTCTCTTTCTTAATGGTATCACCAGGTAGTTTTACTTCAAGGACCTTGTAATGTCTTGGTTTTGTCTGATATATAGTTGCATAGCCAGAAATACTTTCAGAAATACTGTGAGAAAAACATTTTCTTAGCTTCCTGTCATCAAAAGAACAACAACTTTCTTGTGATTTATGTTTCTGTTTCTGTAAGTTTATGGTACTGTCTATGCTGTTCATAACATAAAGTAAGTAACAGTTCCTCTGCCATTTCTTTAGTCTTTTCAATATACTGGTCTTAATGGAGACCCTAATGGATCCTAAGAGTACTTGTGCAATAAATATGTCCTGCTGGCTATCTGATGTAGGTTGAGTTTCCCTGCTTTAAGATCTTATTGCACTTTTTCACATCCAGCAGCTATAAAGTCTGGACACCAACCCGGCTGAGTGCAGTGCCTGCAGTGAGTCTGCAGAACTCATTAGGCAAAGCTTGCAGTGAAACCATTGGAACTGAGAACAAAAGCATTTATTTCTGGGTTGTGGCTTGAATCCAGCCTCTTTTATAATAGCCAAGGCTGTTGCATACACAGGTCTACACCTAAATAAAAAGTGTTGATTTTGCAAAATGTGTACTGAAATGCTGTTATACTTAGAAGCTGTCCTATATTTTAATTTTTTAAATTATATAACAATCAAGAAAGAAAAATATGTTTTTCTGCTGTTTTGTTTTCCTCCATATACAGCTTGCAGGGGTGGAGGTACTGAGAAAATGATAGCAAAGATGAAAATTAAAGTTTCTGGAGAAACGCTGTGTTAGTGGCAGATTTCCTTCACATCTGCCTATGGAGAGCTGAACGGGGGAGCACCTCCTTTCTGTGTGCAGCACCCTGTCAGGCTCTTGCTCCTGCTGTCCCTCTGAAATCTCATGAGACAATCCATTCCTTCATCTACAGTGGGCACAGCCTCATCTGAACAGTGCTGCATGGTTTAAAGGAGAAACAAACACTTCTGGGGCATGATCACAGACATTTTAGTGGTTTACCTGAGGTTAAGATGAATTACATTCTAAAAGCAACAAGAATTTCTACTGACTTTAAAGGGGATCCACAGTGTAATGCCTACAGTTAAATGAGATGAATCCCCCAAACTTCTCTTGCTTGCTTTCCTGCCAAGACTACACCCACCAAATCTCTACTTCAGTTTCTTTTATACATATGATCTTCCCACAGTGAAAATTAAGTGTATCAACCCTTTTTTTTTACTGTGGGTGTTGCTCTGAGAAACAAAACCTGAGTAGCTATGTCCCTGCTTTCACTATCAGCTCTGCAAACAATAGCCCAGAATCTTCACCTGCTAGTCTGGACTCAGTTACATTAGATTTGATGCCAGTTGCATTGGTTTCCTCACAGGTTTTCCAGTTGGCTGCCTATTTTATGGGCAGAAAATAAGAGAAATCAGCATGCCCTGTAATCACTCTCATTCCCCCTAGGGGACTGGTTAGACAGGGTCTGCTTTTTACTTTCCTTAGAGCATAATTCTTCTGTCCTCAGTCATGGACACAGTCCCAGTAGTGTCCAGGAGAATTACTCTCTCGAGTTAATACTGCTGAATCCCTGTTTCACTTCTCTTTAATCATGCTAATCTTCATCTTTTATTCACTAACCGATAACAATAGAACTGTAAGATCTGCCTTACCTTCTTCTAATTTTAAGACAATACTATGTAATCCATTTAGAAATTCTAGAGAAGATGGAAGGTTTAACTCTTTGTTTCTGATGCCATAGGTGAGTTAGTCAGCTGGTCATTCAAAAATCAGTTCAGAAAATACTGATAGGCAAAGAAATTTCTTTTATTTCTTTTCGTTGTTAGCATATTATTGTTCTGTCTTGGAAGTAACTTACTGTCCTGTATTGTGCAATACTCTTAAGTAAAATTGATCTCCAGACATCACAGTGTTTCATTGGGTGGCAGAAACAAAACGTCTGATTTTTAAACTGCTTCTATGGCCATTCTGATGGTCTGTCAGGAAGCCAATACTATTCAACACCTAAATGACTGATTATACCTCAATGCCTCACCAGACAACCAAACAGATGTCACCACCAAGGATGCCCAGTGGCTGCTGAATAACATTTCTGCTGCAGTGACATGGCCTCAATCAGGACGAAAGGGGATTTTCTCAGGGAGGTAATTACTTCTTACTGATATGAAATCTGATTGCTGCAAACAGTGAGACTCCTGAACAGGGTCATAGGGGGAAAAATTTTAAAAAGAATGGAAGTATCCAACCTTACCCACAAATAGTGAATGTGAGCCTAGCAACAAATATTTTGCAGAACTAGGCTGAACTCTATTTGAGCAAATATCTTCTCAAAGTGTCAGGAATGACAGATACTGTATTCTTGACTGCACTAACACATTATTCAGTCAACATAACACATTCAAGTGAAGAAATACTCTTTGCTTTGAACTGATCTGTTGAAATTCTACCAAGACTCAAGCATGGCATTCCAATATATTTCTATCGTGTTTTGCATAAGCCATTTCTAAGGAGAAAAAAACCCAGTGAAATATGAAATTTACACTAAAAACAATGAGTAAGTTGATGGTTTCATGACTTATTGCAGTATTAGAACAATAACCTGTGTGTTTTCCTGCCTCCTTGAAATGCACTATGATAAACATGCTGAGTTACTGTTAATGATAGTGATATGTAGTCTGTTCACACAAGAAGAAATATCTTCCAGATATACATCTATCACAGCCTTAGTAAGCTCTGGAAATAAAAAGACATTCTTACTGCTGTGTAGCCAGGTTTCTCGCTAGAGACAAGACTAGCATTTTAACTATCTTCTGACTCTACTTTATTTCACCCTGTTGCAACTTTCCAGCCTCTTTTTCTCTGTCTAGCTAGCGTGGGGTTATTTTTGTTTTGTTTTGTTTCTTTTTTTTCTGGGAAAGTTTTCCTTTGTTTTTACCCCTCCCCCCCCCAGTAAGCTCAGTATGGTCAACATTTAAATGTGTAAGGTTTGTTTATTTAGTACTTTGGCTACATCCCAAGTAGCTCTTAAAATGTAAGTTTTACTACTTCATTTATACTCTAAACAACTATTATTATTTACAAGGATTTGGGCTACAGCTGTTTAATGTGAATGCCTAAAACATCATGCATAAATCCATACTGCCCACCCCCTCTACTCCCCCCAATAAAGAGGCTGTTTCAGAGGAAGAAAACTTCTTTGGAAGACAAAGGTTGCAACCAAATCTTGTCTGTAGGAACAAGCACATAAACTCCCTTCAACTACACCAGAGTGAGTTTCTTCAGCTTACAACAAATATCTTTGACAGAACACGAATAGGGCATTTCAAGACTTAGAAATTCCTGATTCCTGCCCCATGCTTTGTAGAACCACAGATTTAAAACAAATATTTTCCAGATTTCAATACTTAAAGGTAAAACAATCCCTCAAAGGTACAAGGTATATCTGCAAAGCACCCGGAAGAGTTTTGCATTATTGATTATTGAAGAAACCTGTCTCTGTACAGCACATGAGGGCTGTTGCTGCTTTGGGCCCCTCTGCTGCCTGAGCGCCCTTGGGGATCCCTTGCAAGGCAGGGTGCTCAGTCTGAGCCAGGATGACAAAAGCTGGCAGTCAGGCTAGGAGAAGGAGCCCCCAGAGCATCCAGGCACTGGCAACAAAACAGATTGCTGGACCTCAGCTGCACTCTCTGAAACTACTAAATCAACTTGCTGTGGTCTTCCTGGATTGCTTTCATCATGGAGAGTTCAAGCCATGGGTTGTTCTCTTTCCCTCCAGCAGCTCCCAGGTTGTGGTGGTCACTTCTGTAGGTGACCTCTGCCAACTTAACTTTATACTCTGAACGCACCAGCCACAGAATTTTGCCTGCCCCTATCTCAGGAAAATAAGTGATAAAGGAGTCCTCGAAAACTAGGCTGTGAATAGGACGACACAGCCTTTTAGGGAAACTGTACCTGAAACAGTCTGAAGGACCAAGAAACTGAGACATGGGAAAAGAAGGCCTAGAAGCAGACTACATAAAGGCTGGTTTGCTTTAGCGTTGACTTAAACTGGCTTTGCACCAGGTCCAAATTGTACAAGGTTTATTCAAGAATGAGATACTTAAACAAAGCCAACTGAGAGGACCTAAAGAGGCTACATGCAGGAGATATTGCCAAATTCCACGCATACAGCAATGTGCAAATAAAAGAGGTCAAATATTTCCTCAGAAAAAATCTGTAGAAAATATGTAGCTTAAATCTGGCCTGTCTTACATGCTAGGCATGAATATTTTGTTTGACTAGTGCAGAGGAAATGTACAGCTGTCTAATTGCAGATCTCTGAGCTCATCTGCACTCATTAAGAATGAGACACTGTTAAGACAGAGGCCAAAGACTGGTCTTTCAGCTAACATGTGAGAGATTGTGTGCCTTCCTGCTAGCCTTGAATGATCCCTGATGTTGTGATGGAGAGGAGCAAGGAGCATCTTCCAGCTCAGACTGCATGTCCAGGCACACAGACACAAGCATTGAACTGTGACTGACAACAGGGAGGGCCAAGTACAGTTTTACCTTCCCACAGTAGCCTCAAAGTAATGTGACATTACTTTTTCTGGTTTTTTTTCTGCAGGGTTTCACAGCTCCTCCTCAAATCCCTTAGGAGCACATCCTTCCACCCTCTTTTGAAGATCCTACAGAAAGGTCACATGTGTCAGTCTCAGAGGTGTCATTGTGGGGCTTCAGATGCTAAGGTGTTTGGGAAGGAAGGTCTAGACAGCTTTGGGATCATGGGTGTCCACAGCTCGTTCAGTTGCAGGTGTGCAGCAGTCATTGTAGGCTTGGACATTTTACCAATGTATCATGGCACCAGAGTTTGTTCTGCACTAAGTGTGGGTGTACTGTCACACACACCCTTCACTATGTATGTATATACTGTATGTATGTATGTATATACTTCTAGTAAATACATGTTTCCATAAATGTCTGCAGCAATTTCTATCGGAAATGCCATTACCATAGACACAAATCAGTGAACTAGAGTTTTTACTGCCTCTGCTACAAACCTGGTAATGAAACGTGCTGTCTTTACAGATGCCAGCATAGCAAGGATGTGGAAAAGTTAATAATTAACTTTTAGTCTTTATTTGCTACTAAAGAAATTATAACTTGACTGGGAGACTCAGTGACAACTATGTAAAATTAGAAACTTCATCTCCAGAAGACCTTTTCACTCTGTGAGTGGAACTATTTTAGATTTTGTGCAACACTGTTTAAGGAAGATGCTTAGTCCAACACAGCCCTTTTTAAAATCTGAGTGGATTAAAAAAGTTTCAAATTGTGAATTGCCCTTGAGGACTTTGCAGCCTGGGCAAGAATCTCATATAGCCTTCAAGCTGTTGGTAAAGCTCCCTTGGGAGCTTAACCTCAAATCCCTGGTGTAAAAAGCCTGAAAAGGACACAACTTTCTGACAATCCTGAGTTCACAGAGATACCACTTATACGTTGTCTAAATTCCACACGGTGCCTCTGCAGCCCAACACAGGACCCAAGGAGAGTAATTCAGTAAAGAATCTTGCTATGCTGCAGTACAACTGCATACATCATACTTAATACATCATCTGAAGAAGAAGTAAACCTATGTTCTTTCAGACGAAGAAATTTTTTGTTGTAGATTAAGGGAAACAATTATCAGAATGACAGAAAATACAGTCTTTATGAGAGATCACAGTTGTTCTGCAAGGAAGACCTAAAGTCTTGAGCAGTATCAGCATTGTTGCCACTGCACAGAGCAGTACACTAATAAATACACTGAAAATTGCAGTTGCCCAGCTGACAGAGCTAAACCCTCACATGATGCTATCTGCTTTGACTTAAATCCCAATTTGGACAGATTCCAGTGAAGAACATAAAAATTATGGTTCAGTGATTTCCATTCTTTGCATTCTTATTAGAAAAAGATAATTTCTTCCAGTGTTTTCCAAATATAAAAACAATCATTCAATGCAGATATTTCCAGAGAGAGAAGAATAAGGACACCAACATAAAAAGTGCTGGTAAAATGTCATCTGACTAAGCATAAGTCTCTGCTAAAAAATGTTCATTTGAATTGAAACAGGTGCTGGGAAAGGCATTAGGATGAAGACAAAGGAAGTTTAACATTTCCTGGTCATTTTGGAAAGACAAAGATATGTAAAGAGAACAAGACATTCAAGGGATTCTAAGGAGTTAAAAAAAGTTTTCAGTACAGATCAGGATGACACATCTGTGAAAACTTTACATTGCTTGAGTTTTAGACCAAGCAGTTGAAATATGACTCGAACTGAAGAGGCTTTCTGACTGTTACCTTTTTTTATTATTTGCTCAGTGCTGACAGAGCATTCTTGACTGTGCATGGCACAAAGATCACCCCTTTCCTACCAAGTAGAGAGGGCTTGTAAGATTTACATTCTTAATGTGTAATTCATAATCATACACTGTTATAAACTCTATTCTTATAGGCTCTGCATACAATGGATCATTATTGGGAGGGCTTTGAAAGAGAAGTTGTGGATAATTTGGCAAACCCTGAATGGGAATTTGGCTTCCTGCATGTTTTCCATGCATATATTGTCTGTCCATGTCTAGTCTTCTTTCCCCATTAATCTAACTTCTTTCTGATTGTTCTTTGCTTCAGAGGATTAAAAAAAAAGAAAGGCAAAA
>VZTR01028037.1:404420-422269 GCA_013400775.1 Chaetops frenatus | reverse complement strand
TTTTTTTTTTTTTTTAATTTATTTAATAAGACCCTGGTGCATTCATTGGAAAGAAAAAGAGAATGGTAGCTGGGCCATTGTGACAACATCTATGTAATGTTTGCTACAGTCAAAAATAGCTGGGTCAAGAATCATGGCAGTCTCTCTTTCTAAAAGACTGAAGACACTCCAGCAAGATGTACAGTAAAATAGATGAAGTCAGGGGACATTTAGATTCTGCACCAACTGAATAGCAGGATCAACTATTCTTTTTTTCCCCCTGTCTCATTAATCATGCTGGTTAATTGTTGGGATAATGATTTCACAAATTCATGTAGTACACAAAAGGATTATCCTTGGATTGTGCATAGCGCCTGACATTTACTTCTGCATATGCCACTATCTCTGCATTAAAATGTGAGGATGTTTTTCAGTCTACTTTTTCCTATTGTCCAATTTTACTAGAAAATTAAATGCATGTTGTTGTCAAGGACGGATATAAATGAAGAGAGAAAGCTTAAGATAGCAAGTAATAAAAGAGATCTCATCTTTTTTCAAAAGGAAAATAGTAAAGGACATAAAGATAGAAAAACAGGAAAATATTTTTGTCATTTAAGTGGAGATTTCATACCTTTAAAAAAGGATTCAATCTTTTTTAATGTCTAAGTACTTACTCTCTTTTTTAAAGACCATGGAATTTTTAATATTTCTTGTCAGCTGAGTTCAGATTTCTAAAAATAAAAGACTATCAAGACTCGTTTCTGTGATTTCAATCCTCACTGTCCAGAAAATTGTGATACTTATCTGTCACTGGGGCTAAAGGGAAATTGCTTATGGAGTCCTGTAAGAAACCTACCTGGATTCTTAAGCACTTCATGCTTAGTTATAAAAAAAACCCTACACGTTTTTTACAGGCTGTGAGATCAATTAAATTCTGTGTTAACCTACTCATTGTTTTTCGGATTGATACCAATTTATTACTGTTTTACTCTAGTGCTTTTTCCTATTTGCATATAGAATTAAAATTCATTTTCTCTACTGAACTCAGCCAAACCCATTCTAAGTATTGTTGATTCCCATCTCCAAATGGAAAGGAAAATACATTCAGGTTTCTCTGCACTATTGAGGTCTTTCAAAACTTTATAGTCTTCCAGCAAGGTGACTTGTGAGGCTTTTTTTTCCCAACTTAATCACCCAGAGAAAGACTGACACTTTGGTGGTGCCAAAGCTCCCCCTTTTAATTCTGAAAACTTACATATTTATTTGAGATATAAAATTACCCACCAAATGAACAGCAGATAAAATATCTCATATTTGTGCTCTTTTTTTCCTTACAAATGGATGTTAAGCAGATAAACAGTGAGTTGTTGCCATAGTTGTATTTTATGATATCAGATATGGACAACTTGCTCTTCCCTCTCTCTCAATGGAAAAGCAGCTCAGCAGTAATCCTCACAGCTTTTTCTGCATGCCTTGATGCAGTATAAGAAATCCTTTTGTGGCATTTTCTTAGCTGAATTTTTGTAACTCCTTAATGCAAAAATGGCCCCATCTGAGGCAAAGCCAACAGTCTCTTGGGTTGAAATCATAGCCACAAATTTTACCAGAGCTAGGAATGGAAGACTGATAAAAAACACAACCCAAAATGACCTGGGTTTGGCCTCTGTTTTGTAGTAGAGGCATCAGAGAATCCTTTACTTTCCTCATTGACATAAAAGTCCATTTCACAATGCAATGCAAAAGGTGAAATTTATTCTGGAAGAGTTCTTAGGGTGCCTGTTTTCAAAGGTCGCCTTTAGATGCAACCTAGATCAAGTATTTAGAATTACTGACTCAGTCAGAAATAGTCCTGTCTGTTCCTTGTAGTAACTTCATGTCAACCTTCCTACTCAAAAAGTATCAAGATATTAATCTTTTCAAAAGGAGAAATTCATGTTTCATTTCAAAATGACAGTTTTCACTTTCCCTCCTCATCGTCCTACTGCAACCATCAGATCAGGGAAGAGAAGCAGTACCTTGTGATCACTTGGGAGTTTCATATCACACTGACACATCACAATAATAAATATCTGCAACTTTCCTTCACCCCTAAAAGTAGCATGATCTTGAATTGCAAATAAGTTTGAAACCACTGCAACCAGCACACTGGGACTCCATGAGCAGGAATGAAGGTTAAATTCAAAGGCTAAATTATTTATTGCAAACTATTTGCTTAGTTCTGGCACTGAAGAACAGTGGAACAAATGGCACCATTAGATGCAACATGTATTAAGAACAAAGGCTGAAATCCCATTTCTGGTACTCCATGCTTAAATTTCCCCTGTGCTTTAAGAACTGCAGTGTTAGCTTTTCTCTCTCATTAAACTGCCTCTCTTCTATATTGAACTGAACTTGTATTTTTTTTTCCATTTTCAGTTTACCTAAAAATCACACATTCTGAAACATTCAAGAGGTATGGTGATTGAAAACAGAAACTCTCTATGAAGCAGTGAGTACAGTTGTACAGACTGGACTGTCCAGGGAGGTAATCTCATTGCTACCATGACAGTATACCACAGGAGCTGAAACTCATTCAGAATGTAGAAAATTCATCTGCTTGTCACATTGCAGGAAAACTGCAGTGAGCATGGACACAACACTGGGGAGGTGGTGAGCGATGACTGGGACCCCCCACCACCTGCAGCCCATCACAGGCATGGTCCCTTCCACCTTTTCCATGCAAAGTGCCAGCTCCAGCCTGTTTGGTCAGCAAGAGAACTGCTGCTGGTTTCTGAGTGTGGCACCTCCCCAGCCACCCACCCACGCCTCGGAGCTGGTCTGTCCTCCAACTCAGCCAGAGCAGCTGAAGGGGCAGAAACCTTTCTGCAGTCCCCTGGCAAGCAGGAGGCACGCTGGGACACTCAGGCCCTCCTTGCTGCTTCTCATGAAGCTTTCATGCTCTATGTTATTTTTGTATACTGCCTCGGCATCTCACAGCCAGGGGAGCACAGCATTTTAGTCATTTAGAGCCGAGCTCTGCCCTCACTTGCACCCATGTAATGGCCCTGGGAGAGAAAAATATCTGCCAACAAAGCATCATTCAAAGTTCTGTTTCTTAGAAAAAAAAAAAAAAAAAACAACACCAAAACAAATAGAAGGATTTTGCAGTAAAGGAAGGTGGTCAGTCAAGTAATACTGAACTGAGATTTGAGGGAGTTATGAGCTAATTTGCTGTGATACAATGCATTAGGAACATGGTAGACTACAGAAGTTACAGCAAGTTGGATGAGTCCTCTAGCTACTTCAAATTCATGAAAATAAACAACGTTTTTCCACGTTCGCATAGAAATGGATTCTTTCTTCCTCCAGTTTCTATAACAGTAGGTAGTCATAGTTACAAAGCTAAATTTCTTGTGGAATAGCACACGAGTATTATTACACATCTTGTCAGTTAAGGTATCTGAACTCGTATCCTGATGGTCTTCAGTCACACCAACACTTTTAGACATAAAGCTCTCAGGTGTCCTGCATCATCCATTATGATTTTCTACTTAGGGAAATATCCCATTAGCCTCAAAGCACTTTTTTTTTTAAATTTTTCTTTTTTAATACTCTTACCAAACAGTAAAGATTCTAACACTTACAGGACACAATAAAACAGTTTGAAATCCCACATAAAAATTTATTTCCCGCCCCTTCCCTCCCTTTATAGAATAGGGTTTTTGCTAAAGAAAAACCTTAAACATTAACATTGCTGCTCTAGGCTGTGAGTGAGTTTGCAACAAAGTCATGGTTTGAATCATATAAAAGCAATCTTTGGAAATGTCCTTAGCTCTGTTTTCAGGACATTCTTACTGAGAAGAAGTGTTGCATGTCTAAAGGCTTGAATAAAGCCTCAGATAAATGTTCTTTTGGCTCTTCCCAAGACTAAGATTTCACATCCATTTTCTAAACAATTGCTGCAGGTTAATGCTGCAGAGCAAAGGTGATGAGAAGAGGGGCTGTTCTCCACTGAAAGCTACCAGGAGCTCACACCAAACTCTGTAGGTATGAAGCCAAATACCTTCTGCCTCAGATTAGCAGATGTGTGCATAGAAAACTATTTTTTTCAGCTCAGTGGTTATTGCTGATCTCTTCAGTGCTGGTTGCATACTGATGTGGCCAAAAAGCAGAGCTGTGTGTTTGCTGCTAGAGCTACTGATGCAAAACCATGAAAATGCTAAACTGAGTTAATTACACTGTTGCTCTGTTGCCGTCATCCCATTTATTCACTTATGGTGCAATCTGGCTTAGTATTGGCATTCATTCTAAATTATGACAGTCTTTACTTTCATTTTGGTCTAAATTTCCTAGTTTCAAAGAAATCATTTGTAAATTTGGTGGTTTTTCATAGGAAATATATCCTGTGAGTCAGACATTTATTTTCAGGGTTTTCAAACATTTCAGAGCTCAGGAATAAATTAACAAGAAATTGAAAACTTTCAGAATTCCCCGGCTGAAATTATTATAATATTTTAACAAGTTTGGAGTGGTTTTTTTTTCCCAGTTCTTGGAGTGTTTGTAGCACAAGTAAAACATATTTATAGAATCATAGAAACTGTGTTTGTAAGAGACCCCTCTGGGTGTCTCAAGACCATTTTTCTGCTCTGAGCAGGTCTCTTACCAGCCCGAGAGCAGAATGGCTGTGCCCTTTCCTAGCTGAGCAAACTTGCAAACTTCCACAGATGGAGACTCCATAGGTTTTCTGGGTAAATTTGCTCTGGTCTCAAATGACAGAGTTTGTAGCAGGAGTCAGGCATGTTTCTACTGTGATAGAGATGTGATAAAAATTTTTAAAATTTATATGGAGACACTTAGATGGTGCATGTTGTCAGGAGACTGCAACTAGAAAGAATAAATAAACAACCAACCAGCCCACCCTCCCCTCCCTGCAAACCAGCTGGATATTGGGGGTCACTTCTAAGTGCAACAAATGTTGCACAAATGTGATCACCACCCTCCCAGCAGTTCTGCTTGTTTTATTTTGATTTAAGATCCAGCCTAGACCAAACAGAAAAATCTGCACTACAGAGATAAATTTTACTCTCACAGAATTGTAATCTCTAATGAAAGTAAGAAACTGGACTGTATCAGGCTATTTGTAACTACATTGACATTTCTGCAGCACTTTGACCATAGCAGTCTATCTTTTTTCAGTATATAACAGTCTGCCTTTTCCTTGACTCAATAGTCAATTCCTCTTCTTCTAAATACTTTTTGTGCAGCTACAATAGAATATTAATTCCAGCATAGAACTGGCTGTATTTAGTGATGAAAAAATGTAATTCTTATGTATTTACACATTCTAAGAATGAACGCATTTATATCCACATGTGTTTGTGTATATAGTATATCTCAACATGGATCTGTACATAAAATTGGTAATATAGAGACAGATATAAATAGGCATAATTATAATTGCTATGTAGTTTCACACTTGTAACTACACATTTATTCACAAAAGACTATCTAAATATTTAATTATGGAAGCATTTACTTACACTGTCATTTAAAAATAGTTATTTCCAGCAGCCAAAGTGTTACTCTTTCTAATTGTTTTCTTTGTTTTAGCTCCTCTTTCTTTCTCCTTTTCTTCCTAGTTTCCTCAGATATAAGAGAGCTGTTCATGCCTCCCAAGTGCATCGAGCCACATTTTGAAATCACCTACAAACTTGTATTAGGTATCCATAGTCATTAGGTGCCTCTGATGGAACTATAATGAGATGGCACTAACTGATGGATTAGACCTTCTACTCAAGATGAAGTGAATGCAGTAATCTTTGAGGTGAAATGTGCCACAAAATAACACAACACTAATGATATTTCAAGATTAAATGTGTCTTTGTGCCCCACTGAGCAAAATATATGGATTCATTAATCACAAACTAGATTGCTACCAAATGCATGCTACCAGCACAGAGTTTATATTGCTTATTCAGTATTCATATGTTTGAGTAGATACGCTTTTAAAGAGATTTTTAGGTAGTTTATGTTATTAAGGATGGAATTACTCTTTATACCTCAAAAAGCTGAAGGACTCTCAGACCTGAACAATGTTATCTGCTCTCATGCAGTTACCTGAAGATTTCTAGGATCACATTCTGCACTGGTGCTAACCTGGGAACCCTCAGTTTCCCATCTCCATAACAAATCCAATTTCTGTTTCAAGAGAAAGTGAGCATGATATACCTTTCCCATAGAGTTGTATTTGTCCTTTCTGTGAAAATCCCATGACACTACACTCAGAAGGCCATAAGTTTACATGGTGAATGATGGGAGAGTAATAGAGCTATGAGGACAGCTCTATTCATTTTCTCATACTATATTTTCTTTCCTTTCAAGAACTTTCAGTGAGAAATCTGAAACTTATGTCACACATAACCTAAATGCAACTGCATTATCTCTTCAACACATTGTAACACAGAAGTTCTACATATTTCCATGGATATTGCTCATCAAGTATGTCCTTTCAAGAGATAAATGTTGTTCTGCTACGCCTCACCTGATACCTGAATGCACATTTTGACCTCAGTGCTACAGGCTTCACACCGACAAAGTTCTCTCCTTGCAGAGTTTTTTCAGAGAGCTTTTGGGTCAGGTTTCATGCTTGTGACTCATTAATGAAAGCTCTCAGTGCTTCCTGTAACATTTCACTCAAAATTAAACATTATATAGTATGGGGGCACCTGAGAAAAAAGACTCCCCTGCCTATACACTCTCCAGAATACTTTAAATTCTAAAATCCTTGTTTTCTTCATCAAATTCCCTAATTACTTAATTAAAACTATAGTATCTGTCTAACAAGCTACTGCAGAGATTTAGTTTGCAGTAATTAAAATACAGTGAAGTCTTTATAACCTGATACATCTTAAAATACCCTCTTTTCCATCCCCTTTCTTAAGTCAAAAATCTTCTCGTCTTTTATTTTGATCATCATATCTTAGTTTCCTTGATGGTACCTACTGCCTCAGCATGTACTGAATTTACATAACATTTGCTCCTGTCCCCTAAATCTCAGTGCACAGTGCCACCCAGCACAGGTTTCAGCATCACCTGGTCAGCAGGACACTGATAGGCATTTTTAGACCTAGATAGAAACAGATAAAAAGACTGTGACCTTGAAGCTTGCTCTCTCTACTTGTCTCTCTTCCCAACCTTGCAGAAGAGGTCTTCCTCAAGATCTAAGAATCTCCTGCTCCTGACAACCAGTTCAGGAGAGCCCTGTCTGGGTTTCACACCTGTGGCAGACATTGACCACCAGGCAAATGAAACCATTTCCAATTCCTCTGCTCCCTGCTGAGGTTAGTGCAAACCAACACCCCAGCACCTACTGAGGTAATTACCAATCTACAGGAGCAAAGGTTTAATTGAAAATCATAGTCTTTCATATGGTATCAAGGCTGCAATTCCCCAGAGGATCCCGAAGTAATAATTACTCAGTGAGCACTTTTCCCTGTGCTCTCACCCACTGAGGGTGACCTTACTCTACAAAAAATCCCTCCATCTCTTGCATGCTTTATGCATCTTCCCCATGGAGTATGCATTTTATGTAATAGGATGATTAATTCTTCATCTCCACATCAGGGAAAAAGAGTTCCTTGAAGAGGCAAAGTAAAAGGGTTGGGGTGATGCAGTCGTCCCTGCAAGAGACTTTCAAGAGGCTTTTCTTTTCTTTGGTGCTTTGAGATGTTGTTATTTAAATGGACTTGTTGCTGATAAGTGAGAACAGAGCAGGTTTGTGCATGCTATTTGAATATAATTGTTTTTCAGCTTGTTCCCCTCAGTATTTAGTGCCTGCTGGGCATTACATGGTAGACTGTACTGTGTATCTGCTCTTCATAGCACTTTTACCTATTTAAAAAGCTAAAGTGTATCTGGCTCTGATATTAAAATATAGTCAGCATTACTGATAGATGGGACATTCAGGACAATGTAAACTATAGCTGTTGCCCTGGATTTAGTGCCACTGAAGAGATCCTATTCCTGTGTGCCCCCAGCTCACCTTCCACTTCTCCTGAACATTTAGCCAAGAGTTTCATTCATGCATATTCTTACTTACAGTCAGAGCTCTGTCTCAGTATGGGAGCACTCTCTATAACCTCATCAGATACAATTAAAGGAGCATATAGGATTAGGCATCTAAATTTGCATATTTATAAGTACCCTGAATACCAAGATCCATGTCCTTTTCTATGTTTGAATAGCAGAGAATTTGTAGGTTCCATCTTGGTGTGGGAAATGCTGATTCTGTACACAGACCAACAGGTGAACCCACCCAACTTGTTCTTTTTCTGCATGGTCCCAGAAACCCATCCTTTATTTTACAGTGGTTCAAAGAAAATCGTTTATCTTGGGTCACTCCCTGCTGTAATCAACAGATCATTCTTTTTTTTACCCTTCTCCAGCTAAAAATACACCTTTTGTGAAACTCTAAAACCCTAGAACTGTCCTGGTTTACGACTACAAAAATCCTGATGAGTGCTGCTGATAGAAGATCCTGCAGATTCATTTCAAAGAATTCAAAGGTACTTGCTCTAAACCAGTCCTTCTGCAGGTGCTATCATAGCTAGACTGTCTCCAATACCTCCTTAAACTTATTGGCATTTCCAAATGATAGCTCTCAATACATGGATGTCTAAAAAAATAAAAAGATGTTTTAAAGTAATGGGGGAAATCCACAGCAGAGCAAGAGCTTTAGTTTAGATCTCCTGATCCTCCTTGCAGACCATTAACCACCACTCCTGCTAAAAAAAAAATTAAAAAAAAGAAGAAAAAACAAAGAACAGACAGAAGACTAAATACACAAGTGAATTATCAGTGTAAGGTAAATTAATTGGAAATTTGCTGTGCTAACTCAAGTAACTTAGCTCATTAAACCCTGGGGCCTGTTCACTTGTTCTTAGACTAAATTACCTGTTTCTTTCTGCTTTATTATGATGTAGTTTATTTTTTCATGTAATTCTGGTCCAGACTTGCCAACAGGTTGCTAGTGCATGTATAGATGCATTGCGGGCAACCAAGGTGACACATCTGTTCTATCTCCTTGTCCCCACATCTGGGAAATCTCCACATTCTTCACCTGGCATGACTTACCACATGACACAGCTCAGTGCAGATAAACACACAGAAACGGGAAAAAAGTTCTTGGTTTGTCACATCAGCTCAGTGTCAGCATTTCACACAGCCAGAACCTACTCTGAATAGATTCTCCCTGTTCCTCTTGGATCAGGCATCCATGAGCAGTCCTTGCTTCAGTTATTGAAAGAGACTGCTCACTAAAACTCAGGAACACTGAAGCCACCCTGGGCAACGTGTCCACCTTAGATATGTGTCCACTGTGCAGAGTTAAGTGCGGGTCACATTTCACCACTTAAACCTCATTGCATTTAAAGCTTGTTTAGAGTGCTGAATCTTCCAGACTTTCCATTAGAAAATATCATTTGAATAAATAAATATAAAATTTTGAATTCAAATACCAAAATTTTGCTCGAGAACTTTTGAAATAGATTATTTCCACCTCATAATTTTCACCTTCATAAAAGAACACAAAGCAGGTAAAAGAGTGGCTACTAAGCAAATCATACTGGTGACACAAATAATTTTTGAGGCAATATAATTATGAAAAACCTCTATAAGATTTCAGATTTCATTAAAATTTACAAACTCTTGAGCTGTATTAAAACATTGGTACCCTGTTGTGATAGGCTTTCTGTTTTTTCTTCCAGTTCTTGTATGGATACTAGGCTGAAAGCTTAAAGTAAGTAAAGTATTAGGCCAAATAAATGAAGGTGACTTTGCGAAAGCAATGCTGTGTAAAAAACATTGTTAGGAGTTTATTATGGGAAGAGTGTCTGGTGTGAGGGCCAATTTGAGGAAGCTCGTGGTCATCATTACTGTAGTCTGGCCAAAATTCTGCCTCAAAACCTATATGCTCAGCACAGCAAATTGTGCTCATATGGTGGGCATTTCTGGAGGTACAGTAGAAAAGAGTGTCCTGGGGAAAAACTTGAGCTGAGTACTACTTTGACCCACTTTCATGGGGAGCAGGGAAGGAGTGCATCAAACTGGCTGGGTCCCATTTTCACAAAGAGAATTCGGAAATGGCCAAAGAGCCCTTGGCAAAATACTTGTTTGGTTAGGGACCCAACAGTGCAGACACAGGCTGCTGAGCACAGGCTTAGCTTTGACAGACCAATGCTCATAAAGAAGCCAAATTTATAGGAGCTTTATTAGCTGAAAGGATGAGGCATAATTTACCTTATTGTTGTGAAACTTCTCTAAGGCTGTAGTGACCTAAAAGAGTTTAGAAGTTTTGTTCTTGACTCTTGGTTCTAGTGTCAGGGTAGTCTTTGTCTCTTGAGTGGAATTCTGCATTACAGAGTGAAAATTAAAGTAAATTTTCTCATCTAGAAGATTTTTATGTGATGTTTTCAGTGTTATAAGTCTTCATTTTGATTTTTTTGGGTGCAAAGGTAGCTTTAAAACTGTCTTTCTTCCAAAAATAATAAAAAAAGGAAGATATGGTCCTATGAGTTTGTGGGACATCACTAATTTATCTGAAGAGGAGTCATGAAAGTTCAAACTGAGGTCCTATACATAATAAGTCTCATGGCTGCTAAATAATTCCCAGTAGACAGTCATGAGCAATATTAATGCAGCCCCATTATTAGTTTAGAAAACCCCTAGTTGAACTCTAATTGCAGTTCCAGTAATTAATTGTAGTAATTAACATTAAGGACTGTAAAAGCTTAATAAACAGCTTTTCCATTCATACAGATGATGCTTATAGTGGAATGAGATACTTTCAGAGCCATACCTGTGGATTGCATTAGAAACTAGAACAGTTTTCAAATAGCTCTTAATTTGTGTGTTATTCCTTGATATTTGCAGAAAAAGAAATCATGAGACTAAGGAGGCTTCTTATCACACTGGTAGCATGGTAGAATTCATATTTCCATCAGTTCCTATCCATGGTTCTACACTATAGGGGGTTTTTTTGGGTATTGCAGTGTGTAATCTTCTGGGACAACTTGGTTGTTCTCATTCCGGCAAATAATCACAATAGTGAAAATGATTGTAATGAGGATTGAATTCATCATAATTTGAAACAAATGCAGAGCCAGGGAAGAAAACAGCTCAACTAAGAAAAAAATCAAAACAACCCCAACTTTTTGCATAAGTTAGACAAAATTGTTCAAACAGATGTGGAAAGCATAAAGATGGAGATGATTGTTTGTTATCATTACCTTTTGAAAATCATAACCAAACACCAAAGAAACCTCAAACCATCATTAAATGAATATTAAATTAATAAACATAATCATTTTAGTCTATTTACTTTCAAAAGCATCAAAAATTTAGAAATAGTCCACTGTGGAGAATAAAGGCATCAGCCAGTATTCCCACCAGAAAGAACAGGTAGTGTGACTTATTGGCTTGCTCTTACTTGAGAGAAATGCATAAATTTCCACAAGAATATGATTACAGAATGCACAGCATGATATTAGTAAGACAAATTTAGAAATGAAGTTGTTAGGAGGGAATTTTTGCGTTGGTGATTAACCAGTCTTTCCTCCTAGTGAAGAAAAGCTGGTTAGTTTCAGTGGTAGCAGAACCAAAGCCCTTATTTAGCAAGTCTCTTTAAGGTATTTTTAGTTTCCTCTCTAACATCTAAATCCTCTCATTTCTTTACAGAAACAATTATGTTAATGTTAATGTCCCCCTCAAATTCCAAATGGATAATTGCATTTTTCCTACTTATATCATAACGCAGTTGTGACAGGAAGAAGTTTCATCCACTTGTCATCTCAAACTATCATGTATTTTTACTATTAATTGTTTGTTACATCTCATTGCAAAAACAGTTGCATTTCACAAGTCGATTTTAAAGACTCCTGGACATTTTTTGTATATATATGTATAGAAGTGCTTTGATCTTTAAATTATATAGCTGTCAGATGATTTTAATTAAGTCATAATTCTTAAAAAAAATATTTATCTGGTCCTTTGGAAGCTGGAATCACTTAGGGAGTGAAATCTTTTCTGCCTTGAAAAATCTGAGTAAAGTATCATGTACAATAGGAATTTATAGGCAGATCTCAGCTACCGATAGAAAGATGAAGTATACAGTCTTGCTTTTATTCAGTTTCTGTGCGAAAAATATGGCAACAAAAGTATGTTTATGTAGTTTTAGTTCTCAAATTCATGTTCAATACAAAGATATAGCACCTTTTTACTCCAATAAAAAAACCACCTTTTTTCCTTCAGGCCTAGGGCACTAAATATTTTCAGTTTCATCACTGCAATATAAAGCAAGTAAATCCTTCATTAACATAGATTCACACAGTGTCAGAATACAATGTCATAAAGTCATCTTTTCACCTACTCTCTTGAGAATGTGTTCTGGTCCTTCCAGGTGGTGCTTTTCCTTGATATCCAACAGCTTCCCAGGAATCACGTCACTTAACTGGAACACTTTTGTGCCATTCAGAAATCTTGACTGTAAACCAGAGATGAAATGAAGACAGGATCTAGCAGTCCAGATTAATACAATAATCATTATATACTTCAGCTAAGTATTAATTATCTATATTACTCCCACATAGGGATTGCTTTCTGTGTTTGTAATAGAATTTTAAATACTGACACTAACAGCAGCAAAACTCTGTTTTCCTGGAATGTACAGAGCAAGGTGCTGGGTTGGGAAAATCTCGGTCATGATCTGGTGACAGGGAAACATCTATTTTCAGTGCATTCTTACAGAAGTCAAGATTCAAATGAAAGCACATAAAAAGAAAGTTCCTTTCATTACTGCCTCAGGTTATACCATGATATAATATCAGCTGATTTTTTTCTGGTACTCCATGACAGTTTTGCCTTGGGCCAGCCTACAGACATGATGAACCTCGTGTGTTCTGCACTGTGTGGGCATAACCAGGCACTAGCCGCTCCCCATGTACGTAACACTCACTCTGGATTAAAGCACTGCTCTCATTTGTATGTCTTGGCCTGGAGAAAAAAAAGCAAGACCTTGTAATCTTTCTGCTCTGACTATATAAATAATTCCAATGATTCTGGGATCATATGATTTAATGAACTATGGGAACCCCAACTTAGAGAGCATCTGACTTTTCGGATATCCAGAAGATCTATGGAATCAAGGTGGATTACAACATGAATTAAGGTCATTCTTATACCTATACAGGTATAGCTCAAACACTGCCTCAGGTGCAAGACTTCTAATGGGGGCACTAATTTAAACATTTTTAGGTCATGTACATGCAGAGGGTGTGTAAAGGCCAGTTTCATATCATGCTAACCTGGACATATAACAGCTGAAAATGTATCTGTGCTTATATTAGTGAGGAATGTGGTACAACAGAACCAAATATGCAGAGCAAAAGTTTTGATGATGCAGAGCAACACCCACAAACACTCTGACCATGGTCTATTTTGGAGTAACTCTCTTCTAGGCCCACGGACTGAGCATCTATTATTGCTTAGAGCACACCCAGGGCTCTCCCAAGGCCCATGTTTTGGTTTTGTTTCACCCATAAGGCATTTAGGTGATGTGCTCAAAATCACCCTACAATTGATCAAAAATGCAGGAAAGGAGAAGAAATCAGATTTGCCTACTAATTTTCTTACACCTGAGAAAGAAAATAAAATGGTAGTAATGCAGATGTGCCCACCATTGATGTCTATGCACATGCAGACTATTTTTGTCTGCATATTTTGGCCAAACACTAAAAGCTAGAATCTTGGATGGCCCAGGAAAAAGCTCTTTTCTGACTGAGGCCATTGAAAAGCCACACCTTCAAAGCTATCTTTGCATTGTTTCTGATCAATGAGCCTGAGAGGCAAAACCCTGCACCCACCAAAGTCAAAAGAACATTTCTCACTGATATTCATGCAGCTAGGATTCTAACCAAGATTTGTGTGAACCCAAGATAACATCTCCTTTACCAAAAAAACTGGAAAAGACAAGATTATGAAAAGGTGCTTTTTCTATGCGGGAGGTGGCTGGCTGGCTGAGAACATCCCACGTGCCTCAGCAGGAAGAGGCTGCAGATTAGCAGAGGCTGTGATTTTGGGATTTGCCTTAGACTTTAGTGGTGATTCACATCCCAGGTCTCACAGTCTGGGACAGCACACAACTCTGTGTTCTGAATCCCAGAGTCCCAGGATTGAATTCGTTCCTACTTGGGTATTCAAGCAAGTCACCTGAGCCTCTGCTTCCTTCACTGCCCACCTTGTGTCTTGGTGATTTCAGCTGTAAGACCAACTGTGTGAGGTCACTTTCCATGCTTCTGTAGGAGAGCTTTGCACAGCAGGGAACTCTGAACATGACTGTGCTGACCTGAAACAAATACCAGCATCAAAATAGGTTGCTCTCTGAGAGAATTGCTGTTCCTGCCTCTCCTCTGAGCTTCCTCTGAAGTTTCTCATCTTGCAAGAAATAAAGGATTCATGTCATGGAGGAAAATAACCTGTCACCCAGGAGAATCATGTTTTGTGAGACTTATCTACTCCTTATCAGTGTTGGCACTTAACTTATGTTAACTGAGCCCTGATCAATGGTAGTGGAACTTCATGGGAGCTGTCAGTTGCATTGCACTATTTTACTTCAAAAGTTTTCTGGAACTATATTTACTTGATATCCTACTTTTCTTTCCTCTTCTTTTTCTTTTACAGTTTTTATTCACATGTGAGTTTCTGGCAGTTTCAATAAGTTAAAATCCATTTAGACAACGTTAAACCAGAGAATTCTCCACTGTATAAATTTAGCTCCAATTACCCTTATTCCTTTGTTATCTGCTGGTTATGATATGAAATTGGGTATATTAAAAGAGATGTAATTTTCTCAAAAGCTGTAGAAAACATGATAATTAAAGGAAAAATTAATCTGTTCTATTTTGATGTTTCTTTTATTATATTGCAAGTATGAGAATTTTCTTTTCAAGGTAAGAAGTCATCAATTCTCATCTGTCCATCTATCTATACATATACCGCAGCACTACACTTCTCTGGGCACCTTCCCAAAATGAAAATATGGAAATAATCTTTATCTCTTTCTTCTCCCCTCAGCCTGTAGAAGAAATAGATTGCCTGATTTTAAAGTCAACAAGAACCACTAGGTTATTTAGTAGGAGATCCTTGATCAAGCCTTACATCCTGGCATGCTTTTATTGAACACAAGGATGTGATTTCAACTCGGGCAATTCCAGGCAGGCAGTCAGTTTTGATATGAAAACTCCAAGAAATGAAAAATTCAGCACTTCTTTCAGCAGTCTCTTCGAGTGTATGCTGAGCACCTGTGTGCCTTCCTTCTGGCTGAATCTGCAGATTTAACTTCTAGGTGCTAGTTCTTACAGAGCCTTTTTCTAGCAAATTAGAATTCTTACTAGAAGTGACTATTTTCTCTTCAGAATGGCATGCATGTCATCAAATCAAAGCTTATGTTTGATTTGGTCTCCTCTGGAAAAATTTATGAGATTTAAATTTCTGTGTTTTCCATTGTAAGAGAAATTTTGGACCACAGGTGAGATGTATGGAATTTCTTCAGTCCTTTTTAAAATTATGAGATCCAAAACCAGACTCGGAAGCTTGGTTTGGCACAATTAGTACAAGCTGGAGTGGCAAAACCACTTTCCACCTCCAAATACCTGTTCCTCTGTTGCATATTCAAGGACACTAGGCCTTTGTAATGGTTTTCAGCTGTGGGTCACAGGGAACTCTTTTGTTGGCAGAGTTCCTAAAGCATTTGCAATCTATTTGCACAGTCATTTCTTCAAATTTAGCTGTGAAGGACAGATTTCTGATATTCTAGTCACTAATTTCTGGTAAATGTTCTAGCAGGCCCAGTTCCCATAAAAGATGTCATATATTGATTCTTACAGAGATGAGCATAGAGTAATGCAGTGTGACTAGATTCATGACTGCAACAGATCACCTCACTTTAAAGAAAAAAAAAGGGGTGTGAATCCCTCCAAAAGTATAATTAAAGAAACACTGACTGGTCTTGCAGATATTGGCCTGAGCCTTTCTCCTTCTTTCAATCTATATATTGAGTACACAAATATTTATCTACATAAGTACTTTTCATGAAAAGCTACTTACAGTATACTTCTGCAATTAATTAATAGCTGGTTTAAGTAGATATCTTATAATATTATACTAAATAGAGATAAGCAGTCATTCTTAGGAGAGTGCAGGTTAGGGAATGTCCTTAAAGATAAGTTTAATTCCAGTTAAACAAGATGTATTGTAAATACTCCCTTATACATTCATTTGACATCCAAGTCTCCAGAGAACTTTTTGTTCTTTTCCTACTTTGCTCTGCATCCATTTTACTTCCCCTCTGGTCATCCATTACAAAGAGGAATTGGGTTGCTGTGCTCAGACACCACTGCTGCAGCACTACCCCGAGCTATCTGTTTCTTCAGAGTGTAGGTTCAATTCCAGTTGTTTATTGACTTGCTCTGGGTTTCTCAGAACACCTGTTTATGGCTGATTGCAGGCACTGTCAGACAGAGGTCTGGGTCTGGAAGGGGCAGGAAAAAGCCTCTCCCTAAGAGTAGGCAGCCCAGCAACACCACAATTACATTAGATTCCACTGTGAATTCCATGACTAGTTAATAACAGGCTAAATTTTCTTCCTCTGGTTTGGACAATGAACATAAGCAGAACAGTATGTAGAAAAAAAAGCCACATGCAAGGATGGAATATTTTTGGTGTCTTAGTTATCACAGTAGAGAGAAAAAAAATATAAAAACGACATTTATCCTTCTCTGGGTTGCAAATTTGTATATTGGAAGATTTTCACTCTCCAAAAAAACCTCAGTACAAGAAACTATTTTCCACTTATTAGAAATACCAATTCTAAACGAAACCTAATGCAAAAGAGGTTAGTATTTCCTTACCATGTGATAATTTTTCCTTAAAGGGCTAGAAAAATAGTGGTTGCAATGCTCAGGCATGCCTAAATTACAGGAAAGGAGGCAGAAGTTCCATTTTCTTTTGCCACTGCTGATAAGATCCAAGAGAATTAATCTGTGGAGAGACACATGGATACTGCACCTTCCAAAGGCAATTACTTTTACTGAGAAAAGTTGTTATAACAAAAGTTTTCTACTTTCAAAGTGTGAAATCTGCCTTTGTCTGCACATATCTGCAAAAGAAAAAAAACCAAACCAAACCAAACCAAACCAAAAAACCAACAACAACAACAACAACAACAACAACAACAACAACAAAACCACTGGATTACTGATTTAATATAGCAAAATTTACATTTGACTTTAGACACTTTGGCACTTCAGAAAATTTTCCATAATTAATCACACAAGTCCTGCTTCAGTTGCTAAATCAATGTACAATTCATTGCACAGCTTGATCGAAACAAGCCACACAGCACTTGTTAGGTCTCACATGAAATTCATTGACATTGAAGGGGCCTCCCAGGTACTTCACTGAGATGTCAGATATAACTTCGTAGATGCACTTTGAAATCAAGTTTTGATCCCAAAGCAAAAAGAGAAGTCATAAAGAAACCAAGACATATTCTTGATGACTGTTCAGCCTTTCCTGGAGACTTGGAAACTTGTCCTGGAAGCTTTTCTTTCAGCAGTTTGATTCTCTGCTGCAAGGAAATGGTATTAAGGTATTAATGGCAAAAGAACAAATGGGAATAAAAAACTGTCATGGGTTTGTTCAAAACCGGGCAGAAACACCATTTAATGTAGCGGTTTCACATTCGCTTGCTCGCCTGCTCACACCAGGCGAGAGTGTAGTGTAGTGGTTTTATGAGAATAAGGATTAAGAGAAATGCAAAACAGGCCTAAACTTCAAAG
>VZTR01028037.1:376631-392689 GCA_013400775.1 Chaetops frenatus | reverse complement strand
AGACAGAGCATAATGAGTCAGTGTGTAATACACTGCTGTATCTGCCTCAGAAATATTTGTAGGGCACTCTAAAACCATCTTCAGCAACACAGTGCTGCAGTCAGGGGCTCTATTCATCAAACCCATGTTTATGCAGTAACCCATGAGTTTACTCCTTTGCAAAGTCCTTAACAAGGTGCATTCCATGGCGACAATATGATGGCTTTCATTTATCAGGATCCGTGTAAGACCCAAGCACTGTATTAAATAAAGAGGGAATGTATGGGAAGCCCTGCAGAGTCTTACCTTTCATTACAGGGGAGTTCCAGTGTGGTGGAGTTTATGGACTTGTGATTATATGGAGTGTGTCTATGATTTCTTATTTTTTTTTTCTATATCTATTCAATCAATTGCTTTAATTTACTCTCTGGGCAGGCTGCAAGTTATTGTTTATAAGATTTCATTCCTTGCAAGCACTACAGGGCAATATTCATCACAGGGAATAGCTATGTCTGGCAGCACTTTTTGGGATCTTGTGCCTGTCTGTATGTGTGTGCCCCCTCAGCCAGCATTTCTTAGGGGTGAGGGATTATTTTTGAGACTATGCAAAAAAGAAGAGAATAGGGGTCAGAGGCCATTTTACATTATTACAAGTCTGGATATGTTGTTCATAAGCATACTGTAAATATTGAACATTTCAAAGGTCCAGTTTAATCAATGTACAAATTGCAATGAATAGCAAATCTATAGGCAAAAAAATAATTTGATGTCACTGCACAAATATTACTTGAGGCTTTTTCAAAAATGGTATCACAACAAAGAGCTTGCATTTCCTACCGTATTCCTTTAAAACCTAAGCTAGCTGGACAGCATTCCTTTTCTTCTTGTCTTCTGTATTGGGAAATCAGCCACATCTTTTGCCCTCAGTAAGTTCACTGTGCATATGGAAAGGTCAAAGGCAAGGCATGAGGAGAAGGTTTCTGGGTGCATTTCTCAGTGTGGACACACTTTCTTGGTCTGTGCCTTTTAGACCTCCACTGCCTCATATATGTAACAACCAGAATAAAACCAGATGCTCTCCCTCTCCTGGCTTTAGACTGCCCAGAGGATGGCTACTTCAGCTTTCTCCTTCCATTTTATAAGCAAGGATTAAATTATGTACTCAAGAAGTGGGAAGATTGTGGATTTAGGTCCCTCACAACCACCAGAAAAAACTGCTTTTTCCATTTCCCTGGGAAATGTCAAGGCATGTGTAGAAATGTCCTTGGAAAGTTCTCTGACCATCAGGTTATGATTCAGCTGGGATGTTTGGTTCTCCATCTGAGGCTGTGACCCCTGAGATAGGCATGTTGGAGCTGTAAAGTGAAGGTAAAATGCAGGAAGGAGTCCAGCACTCTGAGCTCTTTGCTGTCATGCTGCAGAGAGAGGAAATACAAATGTGTTCCAGAAAGGAACAGCCTAAATCATAAACGATAGGTCCATCAGGAAGCAAACACAGGAACCACTTCACCTTGCTCAGAAAGTCTTCAAATCTGATTGCTGGGAGAAGATGCATGGATGTGCATCTTAGGATAGATGGACAGAAAGGTATTTCCATATTTATATTCTTTCTCATGCTTTTTGCTGGACTTTGATTCAGAACAAGGTGCTGGGCTATATTCACCCCAGGTTTGAACCACAAGAGCTTTTCTAATGGCCCTTCTTCTTTAGGGGAGGTGGTTCCAAATGTTTTATATTAAATAGTTATTTACAGGAGAGAGTGGGGGATATCAAACAGCATAAATAATCCTACAATCAAGATCAATTCCTAGTAAAAGCTGGAAATATGCACAAGAGAAACAACTATGAATGAGGGGAGTCAGTTCATTCTCAGCACTACAGGAGATCTTAGTGTTTTGTGTGTCCTTTGAAATATGCCAATAGATGCCATTTTGGCTGGCTGCAGCTCTGTGCTGCACACTTCTCACAGGGAACAGAGGACAATATTCATTTCACATAGATTGCTAAACAGCTGACAGATGATAATGACTTCATGTCACAGGTGACCCAAAGGTGAAGGTCTCCATATCTCATTATGCAGCCCCTTAGCTGTCCAGTATACCCAAGTACTTTTTGTCAGGAGCGCACTTTTATGTGTGGAAAGAAAGCATTCAATCATGTGTACTATTTCTCTCCCTTTGCCAGGTCCTTCCTTCAGGATGGGAAGCCCCTCAGGCTTTTCAGGACTGAGATACCATGTTTGGAAGGTTATTTTCATCAGCTTGTAAAGCTTGAAGCAAGCATCACTACTCCCAATCACACAGAGCTCTAATTGAAACTGTTCCCAGTAGCTCTGTATCTACATATACACACCCTGATTATGACAAAGCTCATGAATAATCACTGGTATGAACTTGTTCCTCTTTGTCACAAGTTCAAGAAAGCAATGGGGATCCAATGGCATCACCTGATCCCTCTGCAGGGCAAAGATGACAACGTTCCTATATTCTAAAAATAATTACATAGCCCGGTATGAATTTGTGCAGCAAAGGACACCAGGATGACTCACAAGCACAGAGATTATGAAAATGTATTCATGCTGCAGCATTAGGATTAAGACAGTGAAGTTGTAAATATTCAGCTTCACTTCAAGTTTCACCTCAGCTCTTCAAATTTCTGGCGAATCCCATTTGTAGAATCAAGTCGACTTTGTTTCCTTAAGCACACAAAAATACTCCTTTCCAAAAAGCTTTTAAATGTGATGCAGCAAATTCTTCTGCTTTAGATGCTCTGCTCTCCCTCCCTTGTTAACATATGTGGCTTTCAAAGGGGGAGAATATGTCAGGCAATTTCTCTTTTCTGACCCTATGAATCTGAAATGAGATGGTTTCATTGTCTTTCTTTATCCACACTGTAATTGCAGTTCCTGGTCTATTTCTAGAATGCACCTCTCTGGGGATCCACACACAATCACAGTATATTAGAATATTTCAATGCTTTTGTTTTCTTCATGGCTCTTGTAATGCTTTCTTTCATATTCCTGATCCTCACCGGCACATACAGGGGTACCTCCATTGAAGTCGTTGAAATGTCATTTATTTTTTGCCTGCTGAGGATTTGATCCGAGACCTTTAGCTTTATCTGTCTTGTACCACAGCTGAACAGTTTACTGTATATTTTCCTCTCTTGAAGAGCAAAAATACATATAGTTCTATATGTAAGCTTCCTATCAAACAGTCATGTAAAACTTATGATCATTATTCTACATAATGGGAATAGAAATTATGCTAAGATTATTTTCAATACCCTTAACTGGCAAAACTAGTAAAAGGTAGTGAAATTTTGTGTCAAGATAGGATGGATATCAAGATCCTACATTCATGGTACTTTACAACAAAACTGAAGTTCTTTCTATTGGCTACTTCAATTTTCCATATAAACAATTTTAAAAGCATCAGCAGGTAGAATTTAAATCAAGGTCTGGTCAAATTTGGTTTGTGTGTTTTAAGAGAAATTTGAATTTTTTTCTGTTATCAGTAGAAATGAATGCTTAGGAGACATTGCTACAATAATCTAATTCTTACCTTGAAAATGATATTTAGGAAATACTTTGATTTCAGTTGCAAGATACAGCATTTTTTCCAAATTACATATATTTTTACCTGCCCATTATAAAATTATGGTTTTGCATTCTTTTTTTCATTCTTAGTAGTGGGTTTGCATAAATGTTGTATCCTGTAATGTCTAAAACTGATACACTATAGAAAAAAAGCATATGTTCATATATGGATATATTCAAAATTTTACTCCGGTCTCTTTCAATGATAGTAACTTCAAAACAAAATGCTTTTAATCACAATTCTTTTCATTGGCAGCTTTGATTTTAATGACTACATAATTCAAAGTTTTCTAGTGCTTCTGTATACTATTTTCCAAGAAATTTATTTGCCAAAAATTTTAGACCAAGTGTGTTCAAGCTGCAGAAGAAGTAACTGATAAATGTGACTGGAATAATATAAAAAGATTAATTTTTTGTGCCACGAAGACAGCCAGGCAGTGGAGCAGGCTGTCCAGAGAGGGTGTGAAATCCCCATCCCTGGAGACTGTGAAAGTTTGATTGATCAATCAGCTGCCCAGATTTTGGGTAGGACTTTGCACTGCAGACTTCCTGCAGTCCCTTCCAGCCTAGGCTGTCCTTGGAAATGTGAATTATGCTGTAGAGCTACCAATGCTTTCCAATGAAACCAAGGAGTTAATATAGTACAGATCAAACTTTTTTTTTAATTTTTGGTCACTCACAGAATGCTGTTTCTTCACTGGAGTCACCAGTTGGCACTGTTTAATGGGATGGATATATTAACGACACTCTTCTGAGAAAGTATAAACTCAAAGCAGTCACTACAAAGTCTTCTGGAAGATAACTAACTACAATCTCCAATCCAGACATTGTAACAAACTCATGAAATATCATGAAGAATGTGTTATTATTATCTATAACTTGTTTTTTCTTTTTTTCTTTTGAAGGATCAGAAAGAAAACAAGAATGTAGGTATCCCATTAGGGGAGAAAGAACAGACAGACTCAGGAGTAACTGGAGGCTGGTACAACCCTCATTAAATCATGTGCTTCATAGCTGTAAATCAATCTCTAGTAATTTAGCCTTCCAAAGCCAGGCTCACTACCAGGATTTTAATATTAAATGTGAACCATCATAAAGAAATACCACATATTTATTATTTTCAGCTTCAAAGATGCCTGGCTATTTTGTGCTTTATCTAATATTTATAAAAACATCACATGAACACCTAGAAATTATTTAATATGATCTTAGTAACTGTCCAGGGTGCTCCAGTTCAATGGGTTTGGCAGCTTTATAATCTTTACAAAATGTTGTGTGCAAAAAATTACAAAACAGTAACTATTGAAGTCTGTGTAATGGTTTTGTGTTATGCCCACAACCACAGATCTATTATGCTGAGTGTTTTAAACACACTCAGACACACAGTCACACAGATATATAAGTTCTTCATGCCTCAAGGATTTGCAGTCTAGGGACTACAAGGCAGATCATCACAGTGACCTAGGTACCTACAAACACATGGCCTCACTGCAAATTTCAAAAGAAAGAGGTGAAGAGCACAACTTCAGCCCTCTAAACTGTCTTGCTTAGTTTTCTAGACTTCTCTCCTTTCACTGGCAGGAGATATATAGGCACGTCTCAAGGCAGACTCACTGCATCCTTAAACAAGTAGCATGAATCACTTCCTGCAGCACCCATCATGTGTACAGGTTTTAAATTCTGAAGCCACAGGCAGGGACATTTCTCATGATTTTGAGGGAAGGCATCTAAAATTAAAATTAATTTTTTAATTAAAACCTCCCATCTGTTTTTTAATATAGTACAAACAAATAATAATACTAAGTCCTGAAATAACAGCAGAAATAACTCCGCTTTCATACACTTTCCCCTTTTTCTTTATTCTTTTGTGAAACTTTTTAATAGCAGAAGTGAAATCTATGATTTTTCAGATTAAAATCTATTTCATTTCTTTCTGCCTAGCTTTTGGGACTGTCTACAGTTTTAAATTTTCTTGGAATATAACATTTTGAAATGTATTATTGGACTTTATTACAGTGCCCTCAAGTAACCTGGAGCATAACAATTTCCAAAAAGAAGTGTGGGGGAAGATAGAGAAAGAAGTGGGAGGGAAAGGCACAGATTATTCCCATAGACAAAAAAGATTAAATGCTGCTCACTCCATTTTGATACGCTAAGAAAAAGGAAGAGGATAAAATTTTAAAACCAAAAAAATTTTAGCTTTATACCTTATTATTTCATCTGAAAATCTGAAAAAACTTTATTTATTTGGGTATGTATCTCCAGTTCACAGCCAAAACTGATTCATCAATTATTTAAATTTTATTTTTAAATTTACTCTTTATAGCTAATATGAGATACTTGTAAGAATTTCCAAGGACAGTAAAGAACTTTCTCATCCAAATTCCAGGCAGTTCAAAGAGATGTGTGGGACCTTTCCTGGCCAAACACATGCCACTGACAGGCTGCCAGCAGACCTTTGGTGCAAGACTAATCACCCAGAAAAGACCAGGAGAGCAGACTAGGCTCATGCAGCTACTGATCTACAGCCAGTAACTCTTGTGTTTGACAAGCTTCTCTGCAACTAAATAAACCACAACCAGAGCATACAGGTAGATATTTAGATTAAGGCATTGGCCCCAGCATTAACAAGGTTGTGTTAAGGTTAAATTCAAGTCATCAACACCACTTGCTGTTTTAGCAAGTCCCATGTAATTCCCTTAATAATCAGGCACTGAGCAGATAAGGTGGTGCTCAAAGCCACAACCTATGGTTAAAAATTGAAAGGATAAATCTCTGAGAAAAGAGCTGAGCATAATTGTATATAATGTATAATGGGCTTTCTGCAATGAATATAAGAAATTTTGAAGACTGGATAAACCAGGGAAATGACAATGTGGGCAACAATATATCATCTCAAGCACTGCAAGGTCCTCTGTGATTTTAAGTGATTGTGAATGAGGTGTTCAGGATATGTTTTGTCTTTTTGAGTTTTAAATTTGTGCTTGCTCCCACTGTTAAGCAAAGGCAAATGATGATATTTACAGTGCAGGTTGTCCTCATAGTATGTAAAGGGCAACTGAAGTAACCCACTACCAGCACACAAATTATTTGTTGAAAATTTCTCATCTGCAGCATTTGTTTTAATGTATGTCTTACTCCTTTCACCTCAGTGCAGAATGAATGTTCATCAATGTACTGCTTATTGATCTTGTGCTCATATACTGAACCAATGCACTGTATTATCACAGAATTTTGTCTTGCCTTTACTGTGATTATAACACACTTCGCAAATTCCATGTCTCTAAGAGGCTGTAATGCTTTAAGGCATTGCAATCATCAGGGAAATCATATAACAAAACACCCAGGAGTTGTGGAATTGAGAACATTCACAAAGAACTAAGCTTAAAAATACAGTTTGGAACCATAAAAAGCCTCTTTGGATCATGTTGTGTCTTTCTCCTACTAAAGGTAATAAAAAATCAGAGCTGTTTAAGTGGAGGACATTTCTAATACCATAGTCCACTGAACTCCATAACACCATCTTGATTTGATTTCTCATGTTCCACATTTAGTAATCACCCAGTTTGTTCTGGTGGGTAATAGAAATAGTATTTATGGGTGAGAAAGGCTGCAAACAGCTCCTGTCCTTGAGAAGCCATTCACTGTACTTGTGTTCCTCATTCACTATGTTCTGTCATATTCAAGAAGCTGCTCACAGGTACAATAGCTTCAATTGTAGCTTCAATTCCAGGGGTAAAAAGCTTTCCTTTTTCAAACAGAAAATGCACTATACTTATCTATAACGGAATAACTTCCAGAAAAAATTTTGCTGAGCAGTTCTGGGTCATGAGTGCACAGCCACATCCTCAGTATTGGACAAAGATATAAGAGATGGTTAAAGAATTGGGAAAATGTGTTATAGGGACAGTTGTCTGGAGTGTTTAAGTATAACAGTGGTTGGTACAGAGAAATAAATCAGATAATGGTTCCACAAGACAGTTTGTCTCTATCTGTGTGGCACGACTGCAAAGAGGCATTTAAAAACATTTGGCCTAGCAGGCTGCCTCCTGCCATGGAATAAAATTGTTCAGTCAAGATCTCACATCTGTGGAAACCTTGGCTTTTTTTACCTTTCTCAGTTTTTCTTCAATCCAGATACCCCCTTGACATGTTGCTAAACCTTTATTTCCCTTGATTTGGGGTGAAAGGAAATCAAACCTAGGAGAAAGATATTCCTCAAGAATACAAGAAGACAGCATGGCAGAAGGAAAAAAGATGAATAGTAGCAAATTGAGTAGATAAATTGCAAGTCAAACATAGCTGATGAATCATGGTGCAAAAATATTTGTAACTTGATACCTATGGAAAATGAGATATTCCTCATTATCTCATCTCTCTAGCACAGTATTAAGATGCTGTCTTCACAGTAGGCTGAATATTTTTAGGGAATTTATGAGCTAGATAATATGTTCTTTATGAAAAAGATACATGAATAAAGCATAATTGATCTACGTATTTTCTTGAAGATGTGCTCTTCTTTCTGTTGTGTGGTCTCTGCTCCTCCTTCCCAACCAGACAAAGGTTTTCTGTGACTGGTTATCTTTCAGTGGATAGAGGTTTGGATAAGTCATGTCCTCAGCATACTGGCATACCAGAGAGAGGGTAATACTAAAGCCCCAGCAAGTGTCTTGACTTTGCTTTTACAGGAATTCCTGATATAAAATTTAGATGTTTTGAGAAACCCCAAGGACTGCAGGTACTTCTACAAATGGAAAAAAATCTGTAAAGAAAATCAAATGGTGTAAATTGGTTTCAAAAAGACATACCCTGATGGGGGCACAGCCACTACTTCCCATCCAGTAGATCCAGGGGTCTATCCAGAATCCTGGATAAAATACTCAATATACACATGCATGGGTTTTTGTTTAAAAAAAAAATCAGAACTGAGTGTTTCGCATTTCTAATGTTACTGAAAACCCCTTTCAGAGAGCTACTTATAAAACAGGCAAGGTCAGATAAGCCTAAAGCAAGCAGCTGAATACCCTAGCTGCAGAAATCCTGAGGCCATCCCTTATACAGCAAGTTCCATTAAAATACAGATTGTATCAGAGAGGAAATGTAGTTTTTTACTTTAAAACCTGCCTATTGTACAAAAGGCATTAGGATTATATCAGTCTAGCTGAGGATTTTATGGCAATTTAGATGATGGCAAATTATTAATGTAGAAGTATGTGTTTTATCAAGAATATCACCTTCTTTTTTTGTCTGATTTTCATCATGTGTCATATGTACAGCAGTTGATCAAAGGCTGTGAAGGCATTATCTCTTACCTCACTTACCATTTCTGAGACAAGATGAGGAGGAGAAAGGAGGGACAGAAGATGATGATCAGAACTAAAAACGTTTCAAAGTAGATCAAGTGAGACTGTCCGCAATAGCTTCCCTTTAATGAAAGGCATCATTAATCAGCTGTAATGGCGACTAAGAGTGTTGGTAAAACAGTAAATAAGCTGAAGAAAGCAGCCTCCAAGAATAAATGTGTACTGCACTGCAGCAGACATGCCTCTCATTAGTTTAACTCAAATGTCACTAGTTAATGGGGGAAGCAATTTAGCAACGTCCTACGTGGTAACACTGTGGTTTCTTCATCAGCCTCTCTCTAGGCACCTGACTGTGTGTCTGTGCAAGACAGCAGCAGCAGACAGGCATTTATGAGTACTTTGCAGACTGTAACCTAAACCAAACCAAACAACTCAAAAAGGCCCAAACCCACAAAAAACCAAGCAAACAACCAAACAACAAACTACTCATTACATGGAGCTGTGTTACTGCTTCTGCATAAAAAATTGCCTTGCTTGAAGCCCTGCCAGGAGGATTCGCACTGCAGCACAGCTAGGGAGCAGCTGGGAGACCAGCAGATCTCTGGCATCAATGGTATTGATGGTATTGGTATGATACTGATGCAGTGCCTGTGTGAGTCACAGCACCTATGCCTGGCACAGGATGGAAGCAACCACAGTCACTCCCTGCCTGCAGCAACCTGTCCCTCCCCACCACCCAAAACCTGAGCACCCTGCTGGCTTGGGTCCTCTTGCCAAGGGAAGACTCTTGAGCCAGAGCTCTTTAAGCAGAGGAACTGGCTCAGCTCTTCAGTAGTTGCTTTGGAAGTTCCTACAAGAACTTCCCACTCCCCCTCAGGGTGCCATACACATGTAATGACAGGAAAAGTGTTGTATCACCTTCCACAGAGCTGATAATAACCTGTCCTGTGGCTCCTCTGTGGGCCAGTGGAGTGGGCTGGACCTGAAGCAGAAACACAAGAGAGCAGAGTCAACATCTGGAGAAGCCCCTAAAGCTAGACCAGGAACTAAAAAGATTTTAAAACTGTACCAAGTTTGCTGCTGCCAAAGTCAAGCAACAGGACCAAAGGGAGTCATCCTACAGCTGTTTTACATCTGTCTTCCATATCTGAAACATCAAAAAATCTCGTATTAATTGTTAAGAAAATTATCTTTTAAACATTAAGAAGAAGACTAAATGGAGATATTTTGCATTTATTTGAATATTAAAAATAAGAGATATTCTTTTCAGGTGAATCTAGCAGGCTGAAAACTGTAAGGTAATGCAACAATAGGAAACCCCCCATATCAAATATTCAGCTATAAAATCAAGACTTTATTTCATTCAGCCATGAGTATTAGATTTTAATAGACAGATAGAGTTGAAAGGCAACTGACGTGAATGGAATTGTTTTGGAAAAGTAAACTTAAAACTGTTTGGACAGAGGTAATATGGTGGTAAGTGTTTTTCACCCAAACCCATGTGTTTTTTGAAAGGCACAACTAAGTTCTAGGACAGCAGATTAAACCACCCCCACCCCTCAAATTGTTACATGCTCATAAATTAAGCTCTGACTTTATTAGATGTCTGGTTTAGCTTCACTATTAAACTTTTTCAGAGTTTTTTCACACATAGGAGAAGGACCATACTAAGGAGGATTAAGACCTCAGATTTAGAGAATTCCTCTTGCTTTTCTTGTTGCTACTAGAGCTTCAGTGAATTGACACCAACTCCTCTGAAATCACTATTTTGTGGATGTAAGGGAAGCAGGAAAAGCTTCAACATGGTAATTGACAGGCATCAGATAGAACCTTTTATTCCCTTCCTTTAACCACACAATTTGCTTTTAGCAATATGGAAGCTGAAGGACAAAAAGTGTGTTCAGATCAAAACTTGGCATTAATGAATAAAGGAAAGAATACAGAAAAAGCACAAGCACACCCAGATACTCTCCCTAATGTATCCTCTCAGCTGTCAGAAAGCTTAGTATCCTAAGCCAGTTATTGTATTTTCCTCTGCATTTAACATCCTGTAAGGATCTTTTTATTTCCCATTAATTCCATGAATTGCCTTTTGCAGCCACTTATACTTTTAACATCCACAACATCCTGTGGTAAAAAGGCAAAAACTTCCCCAGACAGGCTCAAATTATGCAAGCATGAGAAGACAGTTAGTGAAACTGTGAGAAACCATTAACTATTTTTTCCATGTTTGCTTTTCTCTGTCCTTTGCACAGTTTTTAATTACCTTCATTAACTCTTTTCCCAAATTTAGACATGCCAATCCAATTTATCCTTGCAAGAAGGCAGGCACCCTTATTAGAAGGTCTTGGTTCTCTTACATGTAGTTGCCATTTTGTTATTTCCCTAGAGATGTCTAGGGAAAATGGGATTATCCAGTTGTATTATTTTTGCTCTATGACTTATTTCACGTTAATATTTGCTTTATTCCCTTCATATCTCTGTTTTTTGTTTTTTTTCCCCTTCCACTTATTTTTACTGTAAAGAGGATGAAAGTACAGGCTGAGAGATTTAGGGTGGTTCAGCCTGGAGCAGAATAGGCTATGGGGAAACCTTAAAGCACATTCCAGTATTTAAAGGCAGCCTACAATGGAGTTGGAGAAGGACTTTTACAAGAGCATGTAGTGATAGGACAAGGGGGAATAGCTTCAAACTGAAGGAAGGCAAGTTTACATTAGGTATTAGGAAGAAATTCTTTACTGTGAGGCACTGGAACAGGTTTCCCAGAGAAGTTATGGATGCTTTATCCCTGGAAGTGTTTAAGTCCAAGTTGGATGGGGCTTTGAGTAATTTGGCCTAGTGGAAGGTGTCCCTGCCCATGATGGGGCTGGAACTAGATGAACCTTTTCTCTTCCAATTTACACCATTCTAGGTTTCTATGATTCTGTGAAAATGAGAAGAGTAATTTGTTATCCCAGACCTCTGCAGCTGCCTGCCCCACCTCTGGGTGCCTGTGCTTCAGCAGGGACCTTGTTGATGCAGTGAGAAGATGCAATCCTCAAGCAGCCCACAAAGCTGTTCAGTGTTTTATATTAATAATCTTCAACACCTCATTATCAAATTACTCAGCTACTTTTTAAAAACACTTTTAGATAAGACCCAAGGAAGAGGCAGTTCAAGCTGCTTTTACAGATATTTCTAATTACCCACCAAGTTTTCCTATGAGTACAAGCTCTGCTAGAACAGTGAAGTGGCTGAAATTCAGTCATTCCATGTGCCAGAGGAAAAAATGTACTCTTTCACCTCCAACACTAGGGAAGAGCTGGTTTTCGCAGAGAACACGAGAAAATTCATGTCCTTCTGATTTGGTTTACTAACTGTGGAACTAAAAATATTCTTTTTGGCCTGTCAGAACAGCTGATCTTGTAATTCACTTCAAAATCTAAGTGACTTCCACAAAAAATGCCTGTACATTGAATAAGTGAAGAAAACATCTGACTGAGCTGCAGCTGAAAGATATGGCTTGCTCCCACTGTCTTTTCCTGCACGTTTGATAAGTCTGCTGATATTTACAATTGAACCCTATTTTTGGAATGTGCTAATACTAAATGCATGTAGCAAATGAGAGCTTCTGCCTGCACACAGGACAGTTGTCAGCCTGTTGATATCTGCACTCAAAAACTAAGGTAGACTGCTTGCACCCAGATATCTGCCTTTATCTGGATGCATATTTTCTCTTATGTACTCTGGAATAAAACCCAGAAGCAACCTTTAACAACATGTCAAATAGGAGGAGTTATTACCTTACTTTGAAAAAACTCCTTGAACCTTTTTAACTATTTTGTATCTTTGCCAGTGAGAGCTGGTAGTGAGCCCAAACAAAAACCCCCAACTGCAAGCCTTTACTAGGTAGCACAGATCTAAAGCCTGACAAACTGAGTCAGTAAGCACTCCAACAGGGTCAGGAGCAGGAGAGTGGCTAAAAGTATCATCTAAAACATCAGAAATGGGACTATTCACATGCCATTTTATTCTAGGTCTCTCCATTTTCTTCAGCTGTGCTGTACACTGGACCAGCAGGCTGCTTTGAGAGCCATTGAGAAGAGAGAAGTTAAAACTACAAAGCCCAGATTCTGAAACCCAAATTGCTGCAATAACAGCTGTTAACAAACACAATAAGGAAATATCCCAGAAACCAGTTAACCAAGAGAATGCAATCACCCAAACATATGGATTTTGTTGTCGGAAACAAAGACATAGCCATCCTCCCTATGATTAATGCATGTCTACACTTCAGTCAGGAGATGCTCCTCTTTCTGTCCATTTTTGGGCTGCCACAGTGCAGTCAGCAGCACACCAAATTCTGTCAGGAAAGATCAGCCTGAACTGCAAAACACCCAGCTCTATAGCATTTATCTCCACTTAGTTCTAATAAAAAAGTCTTGGGTTTTGTTTAATTTGCTAGAATTCAAATCTAGCACTGTCGTCTGCCAGAGATAGATCCCAAAGCATAACATTTCCATTTAAACACTTCAAATGCCACTTACAGACTTTTTTTCCCTTCTGTTTAGGAGAGGAATGCTTAGCTCTATCAGTTTATGGTGCAGAGAGGAAGAGGCATAGTGCCAAAATATTTCAAATCAGATCACCATCACGAGCTCTGCTATCTCAGAAGGGAAAAAAATATTAATGTTGTCTGCAGGTGGGCAAAATTCAATGCTGCCAAGAAAAATGCAAGCAAAACTGCCTTTACTTCTAAGAAAAGGGTCTCCAGCTGCTGCATTATGGTACCAAACAAGTTCCACATGTCAGATGAGGAATGCAGTGTGGTGCTGAAAAAAAATAAATGGCAGGCACCATCTGTATTCTTATAAATTCAGCAGTTGCCTAGAGAGTTGCTGCCATTGAAGGAAGATTTCTTCTCTTCTATTAATAAGGAAACTTGACAAGACTGAAAAGGACTTAAAGGGGCTGTCATTAGAGAAGTTTATATTCCACAGCATCTCCCAGCAAAGAGAATGCAACACTGAAACATGTAGGTACTCACCATCCTGTGACTGCCAAAAATTTCCAGTAAATAGACCTAGTTCTTGAAGAGAAAAAGGCTGGGACCATAGCAAATCTACATATTTTTAAAGCAATATTAGGTACTGTTTGGTTTCACTTCTTATAAAGACTTCAGAGAATGTCTATCTGTAAATAAGGGATCAAATGTACACTGGACAGCCCTGTATGCAGCAGCCTTGAAATCTGTTCTGTGAAACCAGGAAAGTTTTATTCTGCAGGTTTGCTGTGAGCACATGTAAGATCTTCCAAGACAAGGACCACCTGTCCCTGTCCCTGTTCCTCCAGCCAATAGGAAGTGGTGTGAAATGAAAGAAGAATTAAAAGGATTGGTAAGGAAATCTACAGGAACCACAAGGCTCAGTATTGTGCATTGGTAGATATATATTTGCTGTGGATATGAGGGAAGAGAAGGGGGCTGATGTTGTGTTCAATGGACTCTGTGGCTTTCATCTGCCTGGGCTGCCTGCCTGGGTGCTGCTGCCTTCTCCCCACACAGAGTACCATGAAAGAGAATGAACTTCTGCAGAGTGGCATGGAGGTGAATATGCCAAGCAGCTCATTAGCACAATGCTGGTGCACTGCTCATTGTTAAGATGCCAATTCCCATTTTCAGCCTGGAGGGTATGCAAAGGGCAGGTAAACAGTTAATGAGCACAGTTCTTTGAATTGAGCAGCTGAATCAGTGCTGAACTTTTAAATCTTTTATAGCTGTGATATTTCAGAGTCCTAAAAATGAATCAGAACATCTGACGGGTAGGCCATGAAGTTCCATATACACACTGTGCCAAGATTTAGCACTGAGAATTTACCTTGATTTGCTGACAAAAGAAAAATGTTTTATGCAGAGGTTTGTGGGCTGCTTTGCACCTAAATGAAATTGGTAAAATTGAGCTTTTTACTGTTGCTTTTCTCATATAGAAAAATTCCATTGAAATACATGCAGTGGTTTCCCAGTATTACCACAAGCAAAAGGTTACTTCCTCAATAAAATAATGTTGGTGCTCAAAGGCTTAATATATACATTACTGACAAGGTAGCACTCAAGGTCAATATTGAAATACAGTCAGCAGTGTCCCAAATGTTAAACTCATCTCTATTCTTACATTGCCCAATGCATCTCAAAGCCTTTCCGTCTTTGAACAAATAGGCAACAGTTAACCAGCCTGAGTGATAGCTGCAATTGAAATGCAGCCCCTTTGCTGCATCTATTTACCATCCTGCAGTAAAACTGCATACTTCTGTTGACCAGAAAATCTGAAAAAGAAGTAGCAAATTTTCCAAGGAAATTCTTATTTTCCAGAGCCAAGGAAAAGTGAGAACCACTGAATTAGAGAATATGCTGAGTTGGAAGGAACCTATGAGGGTCATCGAGTCGAAATCCTGGCCCTGCACAGGACACCCCAAGGGTCACATCATGTGCCTGAGTGATCAGTGCTTGCCTGTCCACTTCCCCCCACGAGGAAATTGTAACTGCAATGAGGTCTCTCCTCAGTCTCCTCTTCAGACTGAACAGACCCAGTGACCTCAGTCACTTTTCATAAGGTTTCCCCTCCAGACGCCCCACCATCCTCACGGTCCTCCCCTGAACACTCTCCAACAGTTTAATATGTAATGTTTCATTTTGATAGAAAGGAGTTTTTGTGATGTGGTACTGAGAAATTCTCAATCTCATCTAGACACCTTCAGCTGCACCCCAATCCCTCTTGCTGCAGTATGAGATCTTCCTTCCTTCAGTGGACAGAGATATTCAGACTCTGAAGCAGACATTTCTGTTAAAATCCATATTTATGGGAAGTATCCGAAAGACAAAAGAAAAGAAGAAAAAAAGAAAGGTAGACAGTCACAACAAAATTCTGGCAAAGAGAAAATAAATATTTCTGCCCCTTCCTTGATTTGAGTAAATGTACACAGAGAAGCAATTAAAAAAGGCTTAACTTAAATTGGTTTTCCAGATGAACAACGGTTTGGATAGCAGTGATTGCATATATAACATTTATCCCTTGGGTTAATGATACTCTCTTCCAATTTTCCTTAATCCCATTACAAAGTCAATAAATATTTCTTTTTTCCTAACACTTTTCTTCAGCATTGTTTAGAAAAACAGGAGGAGAGGAGAGGAGAGGAGAGGAGAG
>VZTR01028037.1:346102-375236 GCA_013400775.1 Chaetops frenatus | reverse complement strand
CTAAAGATTTCCAGCTTCTCATTTGTCAGCGACTGGTCTGAATTACAACAGAAGAAAGGTCCTTGATCCATCTTTCTTTGACTAGATATATAATTTGCATATATAGGTGTGGATGATCTTGTTAAATATATATATATATACATATATAGCTATTCTTTTCAAAGCTACTTACTAATACACTGATTATGTAAATGTTTTTAATCAGATGCATTTATAGCCATTATTACAGCACATAATCCATCCCTTAGACAACTTAATTGATTGGACAGAAAAAAAGTCTGTCTGATATCTTTCATCTTAAAGTTTTTAATGTCTTTTGTTGTTCTAATTGCATTTTGTGCATTTAGAAAATGTCTATCCAAAACAGCACAGTCAACTTCTTGCACGTTTTTAAAATAGTATCTCTGTTAAAATACCATCAGAACACAATCTGGTATTGTTATATCCGTTGACAATCCACAATGCTTTTTTTATTCCTTGAACTGTGCTTATCAGCTGAACCACAAGTGGGAAGCACAACAAATGCTTCAGAACAATGCCATCAGATACAGAAACTTTATGATTGCTCCTGTCCAACCAGCTCTTTATGAAAACTGCAGGTCACAAAAGATTAAAATTCTGCCTTGACTGGGTTCATTTTTTAATAAAAAGGGGAAAGAGGGCAGGGAGCCTTGGGAGGATCAGAAGAACAGATTAGCTGTCTACAGAAACACGAGTTAAGTATCATTAACTCCACTGAAGCTATTCATAGTTAAAGCTGAAAAACGCCCAAGTTGACATTCTTTCCTCCCATGCTGTTGGGGATGGGGGGGGGGAGGGGGGCGTTCAGAGACAAGATTTTCCACTTCATCTCCCAGTTTTCTTTTATGTACAGGCTCTCAGCAAACTGCTCATGTTGCCACAACAGAGACCTTGAACCTTCAAAGTTATCTGCAGAGACAGACCCTTATCCCTGATCAATATGGATCAGCAAAGAGGCACAGACTATCCACACATATCTGTTTGCAGGACTGGAACTTATATTTTCAGTGACTGAATTTAGTTTTCTAAAAGGACAGAATGTCACTGCCAAATGGTGTCTGCAAAGTGAGCTAGAAATATCTAATTTTCATAGAACAATAAGAATGGTGAGATGCTTTCATTGGAGAGCCAGTCATCACTGTGACAGAGAAAAGTCAGCTGTGCATCCATTCCTGAATCTTTTTCTGTGACAGGAAGAAAGATCCACCTAAAGGCAGAAAAAGTTTTTTTTCTCCAGGAATGTTCTGCATCAGGTCCAGTCTGAATGAATGTCAACATGAATGACCTAAAGAAGAAAAAGCTACATTAGATTATTTTTCACATAATGTTATGCAGTGATGAAGGACAAGAATATTTTGCAACTCAGTGCATGAACAAAAAGCAGCAAAATAGAAATTTGCTTGAAAATGTGTCATCCATGAGAAGAATAGTTCATCCTGCAGGTATTGGAAAAGAGGAGCTGCAAATTTGACAGGCATGACCCTCATGAAAATTAACATTGGAAGGTGGAAGTTAGGCACAAGTAAGGTGCGTAAAATAATCCGTTCATCCACTCTTTCCTCAAATTTTTTTTGAAGGGAGGACCTTAGCCCATATCACTGGTCAGAGAAGCTACCTCCAACAGAGATGGCTGCAGAACCAAAGGCAAGATTATGTTTTCAATTCAGCACTGCCTCCAAGCTCAATTTGACAGCCCAGCTTTTTTTTTTTTTTAAGATGATAAATACCATTTGTTTAGGGATAACTATTGTTCTTCTCATTGCACATATGCTTTTGCCATGTGACACCTCACTCCTGTAAAACAACACATACTGATGCATAATGGCTTCTTTAGTATATCAGTGTCATTTTTAGAAATTAGGAATTGAGGAGTTCATGGTGTTCACTTGATGCTTTTTCTCTGAAATCATTTGGTTTCCAAGTGTAAGCCTCCACTTTGCATTCAAGGAAGATGTAAGCTTGTTTCAGTAAAGGTGCTGATAGAAGGACTGCTTCCCTCAGAGGATTTGCTTGTATTAAATATGTATAGGCTGACTAAAGAAGATCCATAGGGAATATTAAAGTGTTTTAATAACTGGAGTGTAAGGACAAAGAAGAGGAAACGATGTAGGTGCATATTAATGGCAAAACAAAATGAAATAACCTGTTAAAACATATTTGACATTTGCTTGTGACACGATGTTAATGCTAGACCTGAAGACAGCCAGCAGGGAAAAGTTCTGCATAGGGTGAGAAATGCTTCTTATGAAACTCCCTATCCACAGAACTATACACATACTTCTCTCAATTTCTTTCTTTATATATGTGCTTACAGCAGAAATATAAGATTCACAGACCTCTACCAAAATCCAGTTGTTCAGATGTGATTTATGAAACATCAGCAACAGTGAACATAGCCTAGTATGAAGTAAGCCAGAGCTCGCCTCTGCTCTGTCATTTGTGCTGAAAGCCTGATAGTTGCAGGGAGGAATGGGGGTCAGTATCCACGTGGTTAAGAATAAAATACAAATCAAATACATTCATGTTGCCTACTCAGCAAGGCCACTCTATGTTTTACTTCATGAAAAATCACTCAGTGTTGATTATAAACACTGCAGCATTGATTATCCAGACTACAGGCAAGATGCAAGCCATTAAAGCTGAAAGGTTGAGAACAAAACTCCTAAAATTGGTCAAAGACAGAAAACAATTATATCTGCCCAGCTTTTGGGGACACAGCCTTGTGACACACCATCACATGTGAGTGACAAATTGGGCTCAGCTGCGATAATACTTCTGTTCTTATTACCTAGGAAATAAATTCAGATTTTGTCCAGCCCCTATGTCAGATGGAGTTTGTTCAATCTGAACAAGGTGGGGGGCAGGTCTGTCCCCTGTAATGTCTTTATGGGGAGCAAAAGCAAAATTCTGGAACATAGTCTTTGAAAATTCCCCTTTACTTTTCTGTTGTGGGGATGGAAAATGCTGCTCTCTGCATACATAGACACAGTCTCATATGTGAAGCAACCAGTGACTGATTCTCCAGGCAACCTGGGTGCTGGGATCCCTGCTAGAAGATGGCCCATCCATCTCCTGTGCCCAGTACAGGACTTTTGGGCCTAAGGTCAAGCCATCCATAATTTTCAAACCTGCATATCCTGTGATGTCTTAGCTTCCAAAGCCAGGCAGCACTGAGAGGCCACTGATTCACTATGGACATGGAAGCTTCTTTACACACTTCTCCCTCCATGGTGGAGAGACACACATCTCTTTGACAACTCTCTATTGCCAGGCATATTTCTCGTGGGCATAAAAAACTTCCTCAGCTTCCAAGCAGAAGCAAAAATGGTGAAAATCAGCTAAACCCCCCAGAAGTCCAAACCAAGCAGGAATACTACTGATTTTAATTTTATTTTAGGTATCACTGAAAATTTTGTTAATTTTTGTTCCTATCTTCATTATAATCAACCACAACCAACCTCCAGTAATCCCAGCTACACATTGCTATGAAGTTTTCTTTATTGTGTCTCTTGTTGGCTGTACCCAGTACAGTGTATATTAATCTTTTCAAAACAGGCCTTGAACTCACTCAAGAAGATACAAAGGTTTGGTTTTTTCCTTAAGGGAGAAATGCAAAATATCTCCTTACAAGTAGAGATCAATCATTAAAGAAATTCTGTATTGGATTGTTCCCTCTTTATGGTTAGCTTTTCTTTGAAATAAGCAAGGAATATCTCAATTTAAATGGCATTTCAGTGACTGTCTCACATTAAAACCACATCTCAATAATAATGGAAGAAAGCAGATGGGAAGAGTCTTACAAAAAACAAACAAACAAACAGAGTTTGTCTTGTTCTTACTAACAAAGAGAAAGAAATTTCTGAAGAAAAAAGGCAAAAGCAACACTTCACTGTATGTGTTCCCCCTTCCTTGTGGCAAATAATTAAAATTCTCTAGCAGTGGGTATTCTAAAATCCCAAAAAAGTCCTTCAGAGCATCACTTGTAGCCTGTGCCCCTCACTCCTATCTCCAGGAGTGTTCCACAATTGGTGATGCAGGTTTCAGTTCTCTTCTGATGAAATGGGGAATTTCACCTGAGCAACATCAAAGTAAACAATGGGAGCCAAGGGCTCCTACAAGTATAGAACCACTATAGAACTCCATGATAGATCTTTCAAGTGGATCAGGAACTACTTAGCCTCCAAAATGCTAAAATTAAATTATCTTATGCTGAATTCCTCCTATCAGTACCTATGCAACTAGTGTTTGTCATTTCAAACTCACTACCCAATTGCAATTTTAACTCAGGATTTTGGGGGTTCTTGCACACCAAAATGTTTCCCACCACTCTTCTTGTATAATTCATCAGGCTTTAGTCAAGTTTCTTGAATGTCCCATACTATTAATATGCCTGCAGTCCTTATATAAGGAAGAAGAGGAGAGCTGGAGAACTTTCTATCAGGTTCTACATGCCAGTCAGGTCTATTTGAAAGGGCCAGGCAAATCCTTGGTTTCATACATTCGTAGAAGCATAGAATAGTTTTTGTTCAAAAGGGTCTTTAAAGGTTATCTAGTCCAATTCCCAATACAAAGATAAGGGATACCTTCAACCACCACCACATCCAACCTGATCTTGAATGTTTCCAGGGATGGGGCATCTACCACCTCTCTGGAGAGTCTGTTCTAGTTGCCACTCTCATAATAAAAAAATGTTTACTTATATCTAGTCAAAATCTATTCTATTTTAGTTTAAAACCATTACCACTTTTCCTGTTGCAACAGGCCAAGTTAAATAACTGCCTCCATCTTTCTTATAAGTGTCTCCCTCTAAACATTGAAAGGCCAGAGTAAGGCCTCTCTGGAGCCTTCCCTTATCCAGGCTGAACAACCCCAACTCTCTCAGACTGTCCTTTTATAAGATGTGCTCCATCCCTCTGATCATGTTTGTGGCCCTCCTCTCGAAATGGTTCTTCTTTTGTGTACTGAGTATCCCAGAGCTGTGTGCAGAACTCCAGCTGGTTTCATGAGGGCAGAGGGGCAGAAACACCTCCCTTTACCTTCTGGCCATGTTGCTTTTACTGCAGGCAAGGATGTGGTTGTCCTTCTGAGCTGCAAGAACACATTGTCAGCTCTTGTGCAGCTTTTCATCCATCCCTCCATCCATCCATGAGCACCCCCAAGTCCTCCTTGGCAGGGCTTCTCTTGATCTGTTCATCCCTCAGTCTACTGATAATGGGGGTTGCCCTGATCCAGGTGCAGCACCTTGTTCTTGCCTTGTTGAACCTCCTGAGATTCACACAAGCCTATTCTTCAAGCTTGTCCAGGTTGCTCTGGATAGCATCCCCTCCCTCAAGTGAGATCAGCTTTCTGATGCATTCATCTTGTTTGGCTTAACATTGGCATTATAGCTGCCATTTCTGTGTCCTTACCCTGCAGGCTGTTGATGACATGCACAGATGAAAAGCCTAAAGCCCACAGCTCTCTCACAGCCCAGGAGACAGGCTGATAAGAACTAGTTAGACAAGCTGGCAGGAAACACAGGGATTTTTTTCCTGAGAATTTTTCCGTTTTTATCTGCGTATTAAAGTGCCCAGAATCAAGATGTAAACATGCTGTAGGGGTCCAAAATTAATCTCCTGTATGTGCCATATGGAAGACTTGTAAAATTTATAGAAATAGGTCTTGTGTTAAACTGAACCAGGTGGGTGTTGAAATGACTAGGCTCTGCCTATGATTCAATCTCATAGCAGTAAAAAGCATTCCCAGCAAGCTATCATTGCTGCCTGTCAGGGTAGATCTTCCCTGAATGCCAGACAGAGGCTTTGTGCAGAATCTGCCTGCAGAACAAGCATGACCAGCCCGAAGCTGTTCCTGCAGGCACACAGCTTCTGCCTTTCCTGATGGCAGCGCAGTATGGCCAGCAAAGGGCTGCCGAGGACACATCTGTGCTGTGCCCCTGCCCGTAGCCCCATTTGCAGCACTGCTTCTCTCTGTTAGAGCAGCCCCAAAGCTGCGGGGGGCTGCCTTTGGGCAAGGTGCTGTGCCCACTCGCTTGCCCCTGCACTCCAGCTGTGGCTTGCCAGGCTGCTCCACGGCTGGGCCCAGGCATCTGCTTCCCTTGTGGCAGCCCTTGCCTTTTTCAGCAGCTCTGACCAACCTCTTTGTCCTGGTGTTCTTGAAGCCAATTTTATTGTGCAACTTTCGAAAGCTCTTGGGCAATCTGCTTTCATTCTCCCACTTTCTTTTCCTTATCAGTATTTATACTCTCAACTCCAGTACCTCATTCTTTACACGTGGCATGTCCCTCTTTCTAATGCTTGATTACTTTTTGCACTCACTTATTCAGAGTGACCTTTTTCACTCCTAGTGTATTTATCGCTAGATGGCTCTCATAACCCTTGGGCATATTGTAATTTATCTTTCAACCCATTCAATTCCCTCCCCATCCAGTTCATCTCTGCTTAGTATCCCTTTTGTTCCTCCAAATACTCTGCTGCTGGAAGCAAAATGTTTTAAACAGGGAAAAAAAATAATTGTTGCCTAACTTCTTTGCTGCTATTATGTATGCAAGGGTTGTATTTCCATAGAGGAAGAACAGTCAGATACTTCCAATGTGAATTAGTTAAATGTTAGAGTGGGGGAAACAGCAGCAAGGCAGTGGATGGGGGATAACACAGCAGAGAGTCTGGAAGGCCAGCATGGCTGCTGTGGTTGCCATCCAGCTGCCAGTGCAGTAGATGGCACAGAAACCTCAAATGTCACCTGACTTTTCTTTGTTAGGCAAGAACTACTTCGTTCCAGGGAGTCTGAATACACATTTTGGATCTTAATAACCTGTGATGTTTCTGAAACAAAGCTTCACAAAGTGGTGCAATCGTAAAATACACTCCTCACTTTTTCTCTCAAGAATTATGAAGGGAATTAGTGAAACCCCAAATTGGAAACCGTATGTTCAGTTTTTGATTACAACTTCTTCTATTTACATACAGCTAAATATGATGCTAACATACTGTTTTCAAAGTTTCCTCATGAAAAATGGAGTAGACTTTTAATGATGATGGAGAAGCATCTTTTCCACCACAAGCAGGGCCCCTGGACCAAATTTGTTGACAGTTTTATTGTCTTCAGTAGTTCTGTGGCCATGACAGACAATGCTTTTTGAACCCCATTTGCAAAGGGATTCCAAGAGCTGCCAGTCTGCTCCCTTGTCTGACAAGTCAGTCAAATTGGCTTCTTTTCTGTGTACAGAATGGTAAAATGAAATGTCCTTCTCTTCACACTATAAGGTATAACCCTAACAGTCAGTTACTAAGGATTTTCCCACTCAACCAAGACAACAAATGCCAAAGGGAAGCTATGACTGGGAATAAAGCATCAGCCAGATGCATTGACTCAATTGTTTTGCAATAACCCATCCATTACACAGAAAATGCATTTTCAGCACTAGTAAATGGCACAGTCTCAAAATATCCATCAGTCTGAATATACTATTACATGTTTACTTTAGGTAGTTTAATTCCTGAAAGCAAACCTTAAAATATAGACACCCAGTAAAACAGATATACTCGCACAATGACTGACGCCTGTCACCAGGATTTTGGGGTATTAGGATGAAAATGCAAAGATCAGTGGAGAACACACTCATTTTTCAACATTTGGTCAGGAAAATAAATAGTTCTGCAATTCCCTGCCTAGAAAACCAGCAGTACTTAGTGTGTGCAGCACTATATTGCCAACAAATATTGTTCCTACTGAGCAATCAGCAAGTCCTGCCATGCTGCAGGTCTGCTTCCATTTCAAGAGGAGAAGAGTGTACTTTGCCTCCTCCCAGCTCTGAGAGCAGAGCTTGCCATCTTGTTCTTCCTGCAGGCAATATCTGGGAGGCCTCTTATGCTTAAATTAAGCAACATAGGATCGTGCAAGCCTCCTGTGCTCTTCTCTTCCTGTTTCTGCTGGGCTGGTGCTGAGCTCCACAAAACATTGGGTCCTGAATTGGGACTTCAGCATTGTATGCACCTCTCAGGGCTGTTTTTTCAGGCCTGCAGGCTCCAGCATGCACCTGCTTGCAGCTATATTCATCTGTCCAAGTTTTCCCTTGCAACTACAGCTGATAGGAACTTGTGTTTTATCATGAATTTAAGTTTAAATAGTGATCTAATCTGAGCCAGGGCTTTAAGCAAGGGCATGTAGTACCTGTGGTTTAGCCAGCAGAGACAGCTGTGCAACATGCTGGCAACAGCAACTCCCATTGCTGTTAGTTCTGTTTTCCTAATCTTATCCTGTTATAACAGTTTTCACTATAATTGGACAGCAGCAGAGAGAAATTCACATGACATTTTCTCTAAATGCATAATGACAAGCTACAGGCTTCATTGGACTGCAATTCTGGATAAGGTATTTTAGCAGTTCTAAAAATAAATTTATTTGTCAATTTTTTCTCTGTTCTCATTAAATGAGAATGTTACCCATTTCATGTATTTGGAATGTGAGTTGGATCAGGAGTGTTGAAGTCTTGTACTATGTTTCAATGTCTAAATAATACAGTGCAAACAAAGGACCAGTGTAAAATAATGAAATATTAATATCTTGTTTGAAAACTGTGTGATTCAATCAGTGCTGTATTCATCCACTAATTTACAGACAAAGAACCCTCAAATGAACTTGTTTCATTCTCTGAATATGCGTTGACTTCTTTTTTGAAAGAAACTATACCCCATCATTGGGTTCAAAAGCCCATTGCTTTTGATCATGATGGGATGAGGTAGATTAAACTAAGGGAGAAAATGTTGTCTTTTTCTTCCTTCTGTTTGGTTCATTCTTTGCTTTGTGATTTTCATAAATCTTCTCACTCTATTCAGCTAGAGTGTTTCCTATTATTTATTTATAGGGAAAAAAAACCAAAGAAGGAAGAAAGATACACTACTAAGAAGTGCTTTCTTAAAGTAAAATGAGGGAACTAAATTTTAGAGCCCATGTGACTGACCCTGTTTTAGCTGCACCCAAACCCAACCATCACTCTGTGAGCTCTCTTTGTATTCAAAATATCAGGTTTCCTTGACTTCAGAGGAAAAAAACCTGGATCATAAAGACCAAGTGTGGCTTGTTCTTGGGTACAAAGACAGTGGTAAAGGAGTAGTTAAATCAGGATTTGAAGCAGTTCAGGCTTCAAGAGTTGTAGGAATTTCATATGTATTTTAAATGTTAACTTAGGAATTCCCAGACTAATTTTTATAGATTGAATTATTTAGAAAATAGCATTTTCTCTCAAGGATTCTCTCCTTAGGTAATTGATAAATATTCATAACCCAGACTCCCTGTTAATGAAGATTTTTGCCTGGGAATAACAATTAAGGGTGTTTGTCAAAATCCCAAGTTGAAAATATCTGTCATTCAAATGTTATTGTTTTTGAGTATGTATAAAATATTGCTTTCCAAGATCCAAAAGAAAATCTTTGCTGGCAAGTTGCTTGAAACAATACCTAACTAAATGTGAAGGGGCTTGTCTTAGCAGCATATCAATGAGGTGTAACTGGCAATCAGGTGTGACTTGTTTAACAAATTAAAAATATGTGTCTGTAATAGAAAATTTGTTGCTCCATATTCAGCATTGAATATTTGCAGCTACTTAAAATATCTACAGAGACTTTCAACATAATTAAGGTTAAATTTACTTTGAAACTCATGACCGCCATATAAAAGCAAACCAGCAATATTGTACATCTGGAAAAGCACACTTTCATGAAATTCTTTAAGCCTTTTGTTGAAGATACTTCATTTACTCCTAAAAATAAATGAGAATTCATCAAACTATGATTAACGCCCATATCTAATTCTGAGGGGGTTTTGTGTTAAAGAAATCAGATGTCTTAACCTTATCCTCACTTGGTTTTTTTAAATTTCTGAAGATTAGAAGGAATTTGAGGTTCTACAGATAATCGTAATTAATTCCATGCTAAGCTACTGATCTGTTCCTATTTGTTAATTCTAAAAATTACTGCAGCATTTATCAGTTTGCCAGAAGTGGCCATTTCTAAATGAGTTTGGTCTATTCATAGTTTTCTATACTCACACAGCTAATTAAACAGATGCCTCTATCCCTCTCATCCAAGCAAATGAGATCTGATGGCCTCTGTATCAACAGGCTGCCTGTTTTCATAGCCTGCATCTGCCCCAAAACATCCCAACTGCAGAAATATTTGAAGAAGGACCATATACTTGGAGAGGATTTCATGGAGTCTTGTTACATTGAAGTCCTGGAAACTGCTTTTGTTTTTCTTGCTAATGGTATTTTCTCCAAACATCTGTATGCTATGGGGTGCCCAAGATACAGAAATAAACTTCCTAAAATTTTAGCAAAGATGGGCATTATATGGTATAAATCTAAACACATTCAAAGAAAATATGACAAATATTCATAAAACTCGCCCGCAAGACCATCTTCCACCTTTAAATACCAAACCAACCAGTGTTGAATTTCATAGAATCCTAGAATGGTTTTGGTTGGAAAGGCCTTTAAAGATCACCTCATTTCAACCCCTCTGCAATGGGAGGGGACACCTGCTTCTAGACTTGTTCAAAGCTCCATCCAACCTGGCCTTGAACACTTCCAAGGATGGGGGGTCCACAGCTTCTCTGAACTGTTCCACCACCCTCATGGTAAGGAATTTCACCAAATTGTATCATTTTTCTTAGCAAAACTTAGTATTCAAATGGATGTAGACCTCTGAAAATCCACCTCCATATCAACAGGTGCATTAGCTGTTTATAGAAGGGCAGTAAAATTTAAATTTGGAACATCCACACTATGGAGGAAATGAACAATCAGAAGAAACTGAAAGGAATCCCCACATTGGAGCACACCATCATGATGAGTGTCCTGAGGAGGAGAGGATTTCTGACAAACTAGAAACACATCTTCCACAGAATGAGAAATTCTTATAAATGCCTTTCTATTAGTGAGCATTTTAATTTTATTTATGTTTACCTGGAAAAACAAAGATTAGTAAGGAAATTCAATCCCTCCTCTGAACTGTCTGGGTTTTTCTCCCAGATGGCTTGTACTTCTAAATCTCCTAAGCAACAAGCCAGCTACAGCTTACCTTGAGAGACTCTTCTCACCCTACATTTATTTATTGCTCACAGTATGTAAGTGTTTAATGAAGTCTGTCCTTAATGTTCTTTTCCCTTGCTGAACAGGAACTCTGCCTTTTCTCCTTTCATCCCCTCTGGGTTAGCCCACCCTCCTTGGCTCTTGATTCCCTCTACCATTCCCTATAACATCTTTTCTCAGTACTCTTTAAATTCTTTCCAGCCCTTTGGTATCACTACAGGGACCAGGCTCATCTCACTGCTCTTAGAATAGCAGAAGCTGTAATGAGCAGCTAAAACAAGACTTCTGCCTTAAAGGTGATAAAATTTAGATGAGTTAATCCCAGCACAGGTGATTAGAAAGGATCATAACATCATCAGCATGGCAGCTTCCCTCTTTTAGTAAGATTTAGCATGGTATGTTCAGTGTACATTGAAGAATATTGTAAATCATAGTGCACCTAATAATAGCCTTGTTTTATGTGAACACTTTTTATTTCAAAGGAGAGTGAAAGATCATATAATTATCTCATTGGCCCAGAATCAAACATTGGCAGGGAAAGAAATTGTAGGAAATGTGGACGATTTTCATCTCTTCAACAACAACAGAGAAATTAATATTTATCAGACATTTCACTAAGAGTCAAAAGGTGTTTTCTGTTTAACTCAATCAAGAATTAAGAGTTTTTAGTATTTAGGATACCATATGAATACACAATATATCAAAAAATGAAGGCAGAATAATGCACATTTTTCTTTAAGTCAGCTTTGTTCTATTTGGGATGTTATACTTTTTTCAAAGCTAATTTTTGAAGCCAAATTCCATGACAGTGAAAGCAACATGGACTGAAACAGAAACAATTATGTCTTATCATGAAGCCAAAGAAAATGTACCACAGTCTCCTGCTCCTGATTCCAGCAATAAGAGCTGAAAGGTTACAGGGTCATAGCATAGCTGATTACCTTTCAGTACAAGTAAAAAGGTACTATTTAGATGTATTCCTATTTTTACTGAAGATTATTCTATTTAATCAATGCATACAGATAGTAGATTTGAAACCATTTGAAATACTTTTAAAAGAAAAGTTGTGACTCCCTTGGAGTCATTTCCACAGAAGAAAAAAAGCTTTTATTATAAATCATATGAAATATTTGGAGCAAAACCAGTCAGTGGAGGTTATTTTAGTATGGAAAAGAATAAAGCTTATTCTAACCCCATGAACATATATCAGAGTTGAAATCATAAGTTATTAAATCCTACTATTTCTGCTAAGTGTAGGAGATCTCCTAATTCCAGTATTCTACTGGTACTATTAACTTTCATGCACTTAAGACCAAGTTTGGCTTTCAGGTATATCCAAGTAATTCCAGTGACATCTGTGGGAGCTCTAAAAATGAAAGACAATATTTTAGTCTCACAGAGGAGATTAGGCAAGTCCATAATGTGCTTATGTATACAGTAAGACAAACACATAGACTTGTAGATGAATAAGTTTCCTAAAAACCTCTCAGAATTTTGTGTCAGAGCAACACAAAGTGTTCTGGAGCTTTTGGGCTGAAGAGGTCCAAAACCAGAAGAAGCTGAGTGTACTACTGCACATCCACTAGAATGATCCCTTGTCAGTCCTGGTGGTGATACAATTACTCAGCAAGAACTGCATGAGTATATAGTTGGGGTTTTTGTTTTTCAAATCTTGATCCCCAGAGATTTGATCTGACATAGTGCAATGTGGCTCCAGATTTATGTTCTATTGGCAGAGACATATTGCCAAAGTTTTGTGTAATGATGGCATTTCCTTATCTTCTCCCTAAACTGGAAATGTAACTTAACTCTTGTCATCTTCAGATATTTTTTATGGATTTACAGTGACAATTTTGTTTAACCTATTCTCTGTGATTCTCAAGGGCAGTGTTGTATAATCAATGAGATACCAATGCCTCCTCAGGGAGAACTGTGTGCATACTTCTCTGTGTGCACATGCCCACAAGTGTCCACGTGTCTGTGTGCATCTACACACATGCACGTGCAGCTATGTAACGTAATCACAATCTCATAAGTATTTTAATTTAAAGAATAAAAAGGAAAAGTTTCAGGCTTTCCAATTTCCATTGTTTCCCCTTTATGTATTTGTGTGAACGGAATAATAAAACAGAGCTACTGTATTTATTCTGGAGATTTCTAGATTTAAATTAATAAAGATTCTTTTTAAAACATGCCCTGAGAATATCCTTGAGTTGTTGACAGTGTTGAGACTTCAATGCCAGGTTAATTCTCAGGCCAAATGGATCAAGCTTGGCAGAGATTGTTGATGTCATAGATGATGACTGATCTTTATACATTTCAGTTAGAAATTGAGCAGGGAAAAGGATTCTTCCAGAAATACTGCATATAGAAAAGCCTGTAGGGTGTTTTATGGCAAGTCAACAGTGTCATGAAGGCCTCATGAATCCCTAAACACATTAACAAAATGCATTACATTGCAAAATTTCAACTACTTAACACCACAGGAAGAATAAGTTTGAGGAAGTTATCTCCCTACTAATCACTGAAATTCCCTCTGTTATGACTTTGATATTGCTTGGTTTCCAAACTCTTTTCAGCCCATAGCACTTATACTCCTCCTTTTTTAAAAATAAAATAAAATAACAATTTGCCATGGAAAAGATAGAGGCTCCTGAGAGCTGAACTGGCCCTTTCTGTCTTCATCACACCCCAGTGTGTGTCAGCTGAGCAGTGCAGAGCATGCTGGTAGGAGACAAGATGTTAGTAATGAGCCAAATGAATCCCTGGTGTGACTTCACTCACTTCATTTGAGTTATCCCCAGGATAAATTTGTCTCAGCATACTGAAGACTCTCAAAGTTTTGAGCTGAAGAGAACAGCAGTACATGGGAAAATGGCAGTCCTGTCCTGATTATTTGAACTGGATTGTGAATCCAGTGAGTCTGGTTCCAAACTTTGTTTGCAGCTTGGTTTTGATAGAGTCTCTTGAATCACTTTTACAGTTCCAGAAAGTGTGGCATGATCCAGCCAGCAACACTGCATTAATAAGCAATGAGCTATGCAGTCCTGTCAAAACAAGCTCATTAGTAAGTTGGCTGCTGGGTTTTTGCAACCACTAGCTAAACTTTGGCAATATAAACAGGGGCACCTACAGGGAGGTCCCCCAAGCCCTCTGTACTTTAAAAATTAAGGACTTATTTTTGAACATATAAATAGGACTCAGCATCCATTTTCAGCATACAAGTACAAAATAATTTTCTAAAAGTCTCACAAAAGCTTTATTGCAATGATTCTGTGGAAAGTTTCTTCTCATATGATTAAAAAGGAATCACGTAATATAAACAAAAAAAGGATATATTGTCATGCTTATAAAACCTGACTCTGGTTTTTCAGGACTGTAAACAAAGTAAGACACTTTGATGCTCTGATGATTGGATGGTAATTAGAGGGCCACACAAGTTCATAATATATATGAAGAGCGTAATACATTAAAAGTCCCTGCTTATGTATAGCTCACTGATGGCTTCCCCAGTGATTCAACCTAGCTTGTCCATGAAAATTAAAGGGTACTGTGCCTAGCTTTTCTTTGCATGACTTAAAATGACCTACTCAGACTACCTTGGGCAAACACCAGTAGGTCCTGTCAGACACTTAAAGCAACAAAAAAACCTGCTAAAAATGACTAAAATATTTGAGTCTAAAGAAATTTTTTTCCATGACAGAAGCTCTGGAGCTATTTATTTGTCTTTCTATAGATGTATGCATATTTTTAAAATCTATTTCTATTTGAAGAAAGTTGTTAAATTTTATTTATCACCAGTCCTGGAATTTCAGAGCCCACAGCTATCCCACCCACTGACACCACTTTTCCTGCTGTCTGCATCTAAGGGTAGCATCCCAGCTTTCTCTATATCACCAGTGTACAGCTTTAGAATCTGCCTGCTTGGCGAGGAGGCAGGGGAGTGTCTTCCTTGCCTGCAGACTCTGCCTCCAGAGTTGCAGGCTTTGCCACCTGAGAGCTGCAGTGCCCAGCTATAACTGGTCTAAAAAGAGTTCTTTTGTAGCATCACCTCCTCTGGTAAGTGCCTAACCACGAGGCTGCTGTACTTGTGCTCTGTGAGCAGACATGGCTTTCCTGAATGCATTCCCTTCACCTGTAAAAGTCGAATCATTTACTTGCCTGCTGTGGAGATTCTCTCCAACAAAAAAACACAGCTTCAGCCTCATTACTTCCCCTACCTAAGTTAGAATGCAATGTTTTCCAGGTATGGACACCAGACACACCTGTCTGTAATAAGAAAACATTGGTGTCTGTAACTAATTTCTGGGCCCTCTTCCACACCCTGCACCTGCAGAAGCAGGTCCATTAAAGGAACACTGGGGTGAGAAGGACGGGTAAAAATCAGCATCAGCAGAAGTCAGAATTTGGGCTTCTACCTAAGTTCATCCTATACAATAATGCCTGCTTCCCAGGACAGTTAGCTATAGAAAAAGGAACTGGGCCCTTTCATTTTCACTGAATTACTCAGAATCAGAAGTAACAGTATTAATTTTAAAAAACAGAAATTCAAAGCTCCCTTTTTGAGAAAGACAGAGATTATTAATACTACTTTCTATCTGCAGTCCTGGCTGTAACACTGTGAAGCCAGCAGTTTTTACCTAATGTCCAAACTGTGTAGATGTATATTTTTTTTTTCAATGGCTAGTAGCATAAAAGCTTGTATTTTGTTCTATTATGTAAACTTTCCCATTCGGGTGACAGGCAATTTATTGCAGCACTTCGATGGATTGTAATGGCTGTAGTAACTGTGCAGTTAAGTGCTGTTTCTAAAAAGTAGAACTGGCAAAATATTTAATGAAGCATTTGGCTTTCTGTGAGACGAGATGAGAGCACCCTGTTGTATGCCAAATCAATCTGATTTTGCACAATATATCCATTCAAGCAGCAATTCTGGAGGCTGGAGAGCCAGAGGAGCTGAGAGACTGGATTTTCTAGGCTGTACAGAAAATAGTAATTCCAGATGTAATTTCCAAGTACTGTAAAGTGCCATTTACTCCAGGAGATGTGGATTTGCAGCATGATTTGAACAAATTCTGTGGAAGCTCTTCAAACTTAGTTGAAAATTGCCAAGATTTTCTTGACTGTTACTGCTGCTACTATGTGTTTAACACTGTAATATCAATATTTATCACTCCCAATTCCCTAGAAAATGTATATCCCACAATTCTCTGCAAGGTGAGACACACAGATTGGGCAAGTGCTGAGAATGAGCAGCTAGTTCCACATTACATATGCAAGAATGATGAAAAGATGTTTTTATATTTTTTCCTTTTTTTTTAATATGGCAGTGTTTTTTTCTTGTTCAATGTTTCTTTTTGACTAATTTTTACTCCATGTACAATTTAGAGGCAATTAATTTCCATGCATTTCAAGAAGTATAGGGCCAATATATCACCTGGCATTTTAAAGGAAAATAATACAGTTATCCCTTCATGCAGACACCAAAAATCACCCATAAAATTCTTCCATAAAGAGCTGTAAGAAAGAGTAGAGAATTATAAAACTCTTAGTACCTATCATTCTATTGAAATAATAGCTGATCCCAGTGAGTGCTGGATCCCACACATATCTCAGGTTTCTGGCCCTGAATTATCATCTCAGGGCAGCCTTTCTTCAAGTTTCTTCATAACAGACTTCACTGCATATTATAGATGTGCCTGGGAAACACTTGCATTGCAGAGTTCTCAAAATCAGCTCTACTGAGTGGAAAAGAAAAGCCATGAGAGAGTAGCTGAGCCCTGACATGGCAGTGTTCTCATTCTGAGACAGGAGTAATTAAATATTGTTTCTAGAGGCAGCACTGTGGTCACCTGCAACCAGTACTTTTATCTTTGAAGAAGATACTTTGAAGTCTCTCTTTGGCCAAACAATTATTAAATGATATAATGGGTTTGATATTATTAGGTGGTGTCTCAGACCCTTCCCTGATGCTGGAAAATCAGCATCAGTTTGTGTGTTGATACACCCAGAGAACAGAGTCTGAGAAAAACAGATTTCCACAATTTGAATTCATAAACTATGCTGTGTTGCCCATGGAGCAAGCAGGGTCACAACCTCTGGGAGTCCAGAAACACCTTCTAGATCACACCTGAGGAGCACAGCACATGGAAAGGGCCAGCATGTGGCAACAGCAGCCACCAAGGCTACAGTGAGCTGAGTGGTCAGTGTAATGTCTGTGTGTGCTGCAGACACAAATAACAGGAAACAAAGCATGTGGCACAGGAGGAAATCCAGCAGAAAAACCAGAAACCTCTCATAGACATGCTCCCATCAGCAGACCACTTTGTTAACTCAGTGTATTTTTTTCCTAAGAGTATCAGGAATGTTAGAAAAAGTGGCAATAACCTTCTGAGGCCACCCAGAATGGAAGCCATACAGCCCCTCTCTAAGGAATTTTCATGCCAGGCAATGGCTGTGATGGGTACTATTAAGTCACCTTTCAGCTTCAGAGCCCTTGGCCAAGAAGGTTTTTTGGAGGTTACACAGACACTGCACAGCAGCAGCAGCAGCAAAGCCACAAGCAGGAGAGACCCTGGATTTCAGCTGGGGTGTGACTGGGGCTGTGGCAAGGCTGAGTCAACTCCCAGGCCCCATTAAGCAAACAAAGCAAAACAAAATTTTCATAGTGCTGCTACCTCTTGCTCTTTCACAGTCCCCATGATCCCTTTTTTTGTTGTTGTTGATTTTCTTTTAATTGGGAAAGAGCTGGTATTTTTCATAGTCTCATAAATTTTTAAGTAACCCCTAAGCTTAATGAAGTCTTTTCTTCTGCTCCGTGTTCGTAACCCCTGCATTTAATCAAGCCAAACAGTCCTTTCTCCACCTTTTACACATCACTCCTACATGTGTTCAAAAGAACTTGTGGTACCCTACCTTGGACTAATCCCTTTATATCTCTTCTTTGTAGATGCCACCCATTCAATGATTGTTACCCTAGATAAAAATATTTCTAGATTTGAATTCTCTAAAAAAATCTATCAAAGTCATGCCCATGTCAAGAAGCAGGATGGAAAACAGAAGATAAAATACAAAATATCCTGCAATAACTAAACTTTTACTTTGTTGCAGAAAAGATATGGAATTAAAAAGAAATTAAATATGGCTTCCTTTTGAATCCAAATAGCTAACTATATTTGTGAAGGGGTTTAAAGTTCTGCCACATTCTGAGAATTCATTCCTTATTCTTCTTATAAACATTTCTTGCTGGTGGATCTACAGAGTTAAGTCAAAACAGTGTGATCACTTCTGCAGGGTACTTTGTTGTGGGACAACTCACTCATTTCATTCCAGTGGGGACATACCACACACAAAAACATTCACATGAAAGTTGAAAAATAAGAGTTCTTAGAGAAAAAATAGGATTTTATCTTCTCATAAATTACATTAAAAAAAAACATTTTATCAAATGATTTTGCACAGTGAAGCAGATACCAAATTAGAAATGCATAAGATTCGGGGGATAATTGNCGCCTCCTTGGCCAGGGCTCGTGACCTCAAGGCAGGAGAAAACAGCGTTAATTACCTCTTTCTGGTAAAATTTTAGTGGGAAGGCTAGACACAGCACAGTAAGTCTACAAGTGGGAATCAAATAAAAGATGAGGCAAATGATACCTTTCTAGAAAAGGAATATAAAAAAGAATCAAGTGACAATAACATAAAATACTGTAAGAATAAGATTTTTACTGCTTTTTAAATCATGAATAGAACTGAAGAACAGGAATTAAGCACAGAAGTAAATAGTGGCCAGCTGTTCTCTTCCATGACCACCAAATCAAAAGGCCAAGATATAACTGGAGTAAAGATTCCAATCCAGGTTGAGAAAGTAAATCACCTGAAGGGTACAAAAGCATTTCAGAAAATTAAGCTGAAAGCAGTTGTGTATCTCTGCAGTCTGAATTGGTCTCTGTTCTCCAAACAAGATGTTTCTCAAGCTATTGTGAGCTGTGGGCAGGCAGCACTATTTTCTTTTGAAAGGTTCAGATCATTCTGCACATCCATCCAGGCAAATCACCAAGCTGCCACAAATACTGCAAATATCTCAGGAGGAACAAAATGAATGAGTCAAAATGTGACATTTAGGAGATGCATTATGAAAAAATAGGCTACAGCAATCTCTCAGTCCTGCTACATACAGTCCAGATCTGACAACTGAGCTAAATTCAGATTTGTCTTTTTTAAAATCAATAGGTCAAATAAGTTAATAAAGTGCACCTCATCTTTACTCAGTGTCTCTGGATCTGACTTCTATGCTTTATTTCTGGAACCTAACAAACTCTGCCTGCAGTAAAAAGACATTTCTCACAACTTCAATTTAAGTATTTTAAGAATTTTTTTCCTAACTGAATGAATTTTTACTGCACAAAACAAAGAATGCATTTCTATGCACTCTCACATATTTCTCAATCACTCATTTCAGCATTGGCATCCCTCAATTTAAGCCTAATAATGTTATAAATCATAAAAGAAAGGATTCTTCTAATTGGCAAGACAGTTTTCTCATATTGTTTATTCTTTTCTTTAACTATTATTTTTTTTATACACACATAAAAACATTCCAAAAGCTTCATTGTAAAAAAAACTATACTACATGAACAAAAGACTTCAATCCCATCCCATTTTTTCCCACAAACATATATTTTCTGATTTGAATTTCATATTGGTTTGAGTAGTATGGTTCCCATTGAATCATGATATACTCTGGTGTGAAATCAAAGCAGGCTTGTAATAGGTAGCATAGCCAGAGGGGACTAGAGAAACTTTAAAAACTTAATATCCATTGTTCATTTCAGCTCATCACTTGCATTATTAGCAGCAGCTGTTCTACTACAAACCACATTTTCCTACCCTTTGGGTATGAAGAGCTGCCTCTAAATAGCTGCAAAATGTTGATGTAGCCTGCTGAGAACAACTGACTGCTAAGGTTGCTGAGGAATCTTGGCAAGGTCCATTTCATCTTCTGTCTTGCAAAGGAGGTTACAAGTTTATCCACCTATTTATTCACAAGTGACTTTAAAAATATTCTTTTTAAACACATATAGATCTGCTGTTTCACATCACAGCTCTAGTTAAAGTCCTCTTCATTTATATCCCATATAGCTTGTTGGCCCCAAAAATGTATTTTAAGGACATATGTCTATTCTATCCTGTAAACATTGGTAAGTAACCTTTACTGATCTATCTCACAGCTGAAACAACATGATATGTTTTCCAATCATTGTACACTTGTCACAACAAAACGTGACATGCAGAAAGATGAAGAGAAACAAGAAAGGGAACTGAAGACCAATGTTCTTCTAAGAGACTCCTGAAGAGCTTTCAGTCAAGGAAAAGTAAAAATATAATTGAGTTCAATTCAATTTGGGGATGAAGATTTGGTAGGTTGTTAGAAGAGATTATATTTAAATCATTCTGCTTTGACCATTTTAAACCTAAGTATGTTCATATAATGAAATAAAAATTCTCATTATTTTCTTGAGACATTTCCATTTTCATTTCTAGCCAAAGAAGTAGTATGCCACAAGCCACAACTGAACTGTAACCAAAGAAAGGACTTTTAAAACTACACAGACCCCAAAAATCTTGGCTAATAATAAGCCTGTAATAGTTATACACCCAGACTATCAAAATCACTGTTGTACTTCCCATCTCTGTCACTATGAAAAGTAACATTTTTCTCACAATTGTCTTTCCCTTCCTTGGCAGAACGACTTGCTATGCTAGCCCTCAAATTAGAAGTAACAGGCAGTGGAAGGAAACTCCCAGATCTCCAAGTAAAAATTCCTGCTGTTATAGATAACTCTGATAATCTCATCTATAACCTGTTCCAGCTCCATTATTTTTTCCCACTTGAAGGCCTTTCCACAGCCTCAAAGCTCTTGTGGACAGAAACTTTCCTACATTATCCAGACTGACTTTTTCTTTCTATGTGGTGCCTTTCCACCCAGATGTATTTGCAGACAGTGTTCATATATCCTTTCTCAGCTTCCATTGTGTCAGATTAAATAATCCTTGCTTGCCTGTGCAAAATAATGTTATTTTTTGATCAAAACAGGAGGATCATTTTGGAAAAAAGTTCCTTGACCTAAGTTTCCTACAGCTAAGCAAACATTTTTCTTCTATTCATTTTAATATCCTTTCCCAGTTCTAACTTAGTTGAACTTTCAGCACTATTCTTTTTACACCTTGCAAAAGCAAGATTTATTTGCTCATTAGTTTTTGTCCTCAATATAGGTTCCCCATTTATTTCTAATCTTTTTTTTTCTGATCTGTAAGGACTGACTCTAGGTTAGAAAGATTGTTCTGACAGCTTGCATTCTTCTGACAGAAGGAAATTCCCAGAGTCATTTGCACTTATTTCCCAAGTTCCTCAGTCTGGGCTGACAACATTCACTTACTCTTTTAGTGTGTTGGATTCCCTCTTGAAATTGTGAATTGTGGATTCAGAGTTACTTTTACACCACCTTCTTTGTAAATGTCTAATGTCCAATCTAATATTGCAATGACGTAATATCCCAAGATCTTCTGCTGTCTAATTGCATTATCTTACAACTTCACCCCCTTCAAGGGCTAAAAGTCACCTGAGCCATCATTGCTTGATGCCAAGGTTACCTGGTAATATCCCAATGTGAAGGTGAGTCACCAATTTTCCCCACTCCTTTGTACACATCTTCTGAGCGGCAGTCTATAGCTCTGGATCTCAGGGAGCTCTCATCCTCAAAGAAAACTTCATTTTATTGAACACTGAGCAAGTGTTCCACCACTCACCTTCCCCATACTGATTTTCTGTGCTGTCTTCACCCTCTGGTCATGCTCTCTGCTTTTAATATACTGTCATCTTGTTCTATCCTTGAGTTTTTATCCCTAGTTATTTCCATTTTCTTTTCCTCTCCTCTTGTGAAACCAGCTTCTATTCTTGTTTTCTTTCCTGCCGTGCTATCTTCTTTTCTCAGTTATCATCTTCTCTCTCTTCAGTACAGAAAGAATTTTGTTTGTTCCTTAGATGGAAGACTACTCAGTTATCCAAGTTCTACTTCTGCCTTGGCCTTAAGTGAGTGTACTTCTATGAAACACCCTTCAATGTGTGTCTGGCTGTCCAGTACACTATGTGTCTAGATGTTCTGACCTGCTTGTGGTTTCTTCTCCATTTTTCTCCCAGCTGTTTTCAAACTCATTTGAATTACATTTTTATACATAGCCTTGAAATTTTTCATCCAAGAACTGTAGTGAATTTTCTCATCCAAGAACATGATGTGGCATCCAATTGATGTCCAGTCACCAATGATGTCCCCTAGGGATCAGTATTGAGCCCAGTCCTGTTCAGTATTTTTATTGATGATCTGGATGAGGGGATTTTGTAAATTCATCAGCAACACCAAGTTGGGTGCAAGTGTCAATCTGCTGGAGGGCAGAAGGGCTCTGCAGAGGAGATCCTGAACAGGCTGAATAAATGGGCCTAGAACAATATGAGGTTTAACAAGACCAAGTGCTGGGTCCTACATTTTGGCCACAACAACCCCAGGCAATTACAGGCTGGGGACAGAATGGCTGCCTAGGGAAGAAGGACCTGCAGGTGCTGTTTGAGACTGAACATGAGCCAGCTGTGCCCCAGTGGCCAAGAAGGCCAATGGCATCCTGGTTTATATCAGTAATAGTGTGCCCAGCAGGACCAGGGCAATGATTACTGCCCTTTACTTGGCACTGGTGAGGCCACGCCTCAAATCCTGTGTTCAGTTTTGGGGCCCTCACTGCAAGAAAGGCATTGAGGTTCTGAAGAGACTCCAGAAAAGTGCAACAGAGTTGGGAAAGGTTTGGAGCACAAGTGCTGTGAGGAGTGATGGAGGGAACTGGGGTTGTTTAACCTGGAGAAAAGGAGGCTCAGGCATGATCTTATCACTCACTATGACTGCCTGCAAGGAGGTTGTAGCCAAGTGGGGCTTGGTCTCTTCTCCCAGGTAACAGGTGATAGGACAAAGGACATGGCCTCAAGCTCTGCCAAAGGACATCTAGGCTGAACATTAGGAGGAATTTCTTTACAGTAAGGGTGATGTAACATTGGACTGGACTGCCCAGGGAGGTAGTGGAGTCACCATTCCTGGAGGTGGCACTTTGTGCCCATGGTCTAGTTGACATGCTGGGTCATGGGTTGGACTTGATGATTTCAGAGGTCTTTTCCAATCTAACTGATTCTGAGATTCTGTAATTATTTCAGGTGTCATTTCATGAAAAAAAGCTGTTTCCCCATGTAACCCCCTCATGGACATCACGTACCTGATGCTTATTCACACAGTCAATATACAAAACACAAAGCACATGAATCCCCAGATAAGTTCTGCAGCTTGCTGCTGTTTGGGCTCTCTCAGTCACTAGTCACTTCGATTTCTACTACTTTTCTCTCCATTTCAACAGGTGAATATTCAATAGTAGCAATTAAAGACAGGAAACCTAACTCCCTGAGCTACAAGGTCTTTGACCTCTCACCCTGCTCCAAAAAAAATTACCTTAAAGCCAGAAATGATAACTAGAACTTCTCATTAAGAACAGCGATCAAACCAGTGAACTTAGAAAATGATGAAGTGCAGCCTAATAAACTACTAAGCAACAAAAAATGCCACTTAATTTACCCCCAAAATACAACTTCTTTATCCTCCACCATGGTCAAGTCCTACCCAGACATCCCTGTTTACTGTGCTTCAAGTTGTGGGGCTTTTTATGATATGGAAAACCAAAGTGCAATACATAATGTCCAAACCTGTTGGGGTTTTCTTATCTATTTCTTTACTAAAGGGGTAAATATCCACTTGCAGCCAAATTTTCAACTACATCTCAACAGCAAACACAAGAGATATTGTGTATTCAGAAGTGCAACCATATGATAAAAACTATTAGGAAGGTAATGGTAAATTACTTTTATAATAACTGTAGTTTAAACAAGGACTGTGTTACCATTACAAAGATATAACAGGCAACTTTGGTGACATCTTTGTACATACAAATGAGAAAAAAAAATAGCCTAAGGCCTATTTTGTTTATTTATTATTGCCATCTAAGCCATTATGAGATGCTGTGAGTTTTGACATAACAGAGTCACGCAGTGCAAATGAAATGAATTCCTTTTCCTTCCTAATTCAAAATTAAGAACATTAAAATGCATTAAATTCAAGACATTATAGTTTAAAGAGAAATTCATAACGTCTCTTTGCTATTCAAGACTATATTGGTATTTCTGTCCTATTTTTTAAGTGCTTATAAAACATCCATAAATACTGCTCATTTTGGAACCTTCTATCCAAGTTTTCAAGCCACAAGCGATCACTCATTATATTTTTTTCCTGAAAATGTGAATCAGATCAATCTTTCATTTGGGTGAGGTGAGTTTTTGGATGTCAGTGATGAGAAGCAGTGTGCCAGAAGGATAGAAAAAATGTATGTTTATGAAATTTTAATGTAAAACAGAACTCTATTAAAATAATTCTCTTTGCAGTCTGCCAGAAAACAAAACCAGAACCAAAACCGATTGCTATAGTTTGTCGAGATATAATATAAATTTGTAGGTTTTGGAAACAAATAAAGAGCCAAGTCAGTAAAATGGTGAGAACATCTTTACCTTCAATAACTGCTACTGAACTTTCTAGCTGCTACAGCTCCTGCAGCTCCTACAGCTCCTACAGCTTCTGGGGAGCTCTGTATCCTCCAAAGCTGGGAGCAGGCAGGCTACACGTGCTCAAGGCATCTTTGTTCCGCATTTTGTTGTCCTGAGTTCAAGAAAGCACTCACCAGTGTCACTTTCCAGTGGCTGATCACTTCCTAACCAGACTTCACCACATTTTGAATTGCTCAGCTGGGTGGAGAAAAAGAGTGGCACGAAGACAAGATTTTTCATGTTTGTTTTCTTTTCCCCAAGGTGGTTTGGCTTTATTTTCTGTTTTCTTTTAATTTTCACCAGACTGTTATGGTAGATCCAGGAGTAAAGCTGTGTTGAATAAATTCTAAACCATCTAATAGCGTCAGGAGAGGATAGGATTATGGCCAGTGCAACACCTTCATCTGCTTGTCTCCTTTAATGTGCTGCTCACAGATCTGCTCAGTTATATGGGAAAAACTATCTTATTGGTACATGATAAATAAAAGTCACTGGACAGATACATCTACAGCTGGGAAGAGGACATTTATATCACCCAACTCAATTAGAAACACATTTTGCAGGAAGACACACAAATTCTTAGAAAATTCTGTTCCTTTCTACAGAGGACCTCAGCTCAAAAATCACAATGTAAGGGACAGAAATTTTAAAATGAAATGTCTCACTAAAACTTGTGTGCTTACTAATATTGTTTCTATAATTGCTATATATTGCTGTTGGCATCAAGAGGCCACCAAATGAATTTGGTGTCCATTGTACTCAGTGCTGCCTGAATGTAATGAAAATAAGGACCATGGCCAAAGAGCTCGCATTTCAAACCCACTGATCAAAGTGTACACCAGCAACAATACTCAAACTTTCAAGGCTTATTAACATCAGAAACAAAAAATTAAAGAACCTTTTAGAACTGAGCAAGATGATCTTTTGACTCTGAATCTGGATTAGTTTTCACTTTGGAAGAAGAAATGTATTTTAATAAGGTCAAGAACACTTTCTGCTCTCTATGGAGGCATGCATTGAAGTGATTAAAGAATGGCTCTGTGGGATAGTGAGCTTTCAACTGAATAGGTGAAGATCTTATTCTGAGATCTTTAGAAATGGAGCAGCAGCTTGGATAAATTGATATGTCTCCCAAAATATAAGACAGCAGTTAATTAACAGATTCTGATTTAAAAAACAAACAAACAAACAAACAAACAAACAAACAAAAACCATGAAAACAATACAATTACAGGACAGCCTTCAGGTTTTTTTAATAATCATAATTTGTAAATATAATCTTTAATTAATAAATACATCAATATGGCCCTAAGAAATGTTGAACTGTAGGGTCAGTCAAATTATTATTGAGGATATACTAGTTTATTGCCTTTTTTTCCTGTTTATAGTTTATTCTTGGTAATAGTTTTATTAGATAGTAGTTAACTATGTACACTTAATAAACCATTTACTTTGTCTTTAGATTACTTGATGTATCCAGTTCTTTACAATTATTGTTTCTATTTCTTGCTCAGATGTGTATTTGTTTGTTTTAAACTGAGCTCTGAACAGTTTTACTATCACCTTGCAGCTATGAATGTTTGCAAGGTTAGAGATGTGGTTATACTGAGAAAAGTAAATCGGCTTTCAGTAGATTTTTCTTTTCAGAAGAAAAAAACAAAATTCATAGGTCACAAAAAGATGGAAGAGCTGCTTAAAACACAGAATCCTCTTTCGATAGGGATATTCCTCCAAATTTTTTCAGGTCCAAGGATTTGTCCATGCACAATTTGTTTAAATATTCTCTGCCCCCTCCTACTTCAATGAAGATAAATCTTCCTGGCTCTTCTTGTTCATCTATGAAGCTCTTCTGCCACTTTTGCCAACTTCCCTGCTTGTCAGGCTGGACCATTCTTGAGCTTGGAGGATGTGATCTTGAAAATCAAACAGCCCTTAGGGACTGTTCGTCTATTCAGGGCCATGTCCCACAGGATCCTTCCAAATAGGTCTTTGAACAAGACAAAATCTGGTCTGAAGTTCAGAATTGTGACACTGATCTTGGCACTTCTCCCAGCTCTCAGGACCCTGAATTCCACAGCTCATGGTCACTGAAGCCAACGCAGCCCACAGCCTTCATGTTCATAAGTATCAGTTCTGTCAGGGTGTCTCCCTTTGTTGGCTCTTCTACCATCAGTGTCACGAAGTCACCATCCCTGCGCTCCAGAAACCTCCCAGATCACTTATGTCCTGCTGTGCTGTGTCCAGCAGCTATTGGGGTGGTTGGAGTCACCCATGAGGAACAGAGCTTGCAAACATGAGACTCCTTCTGGCTGTCTGCAGAAGGGTCCGTCTATTCTTCCCCATCAGGCTGGCAACAGCAGGCACCCTGCTCAAAACCACCCACATTATTACTCCTGCTAATCCTAAAATGCAAGTTGTGAGCTGTCTCATCATCCATGCCAGGGCAGAGCCCTGTGCATCCCTGCTCTCAGACAGAACTCCCTCCGTCCCCCTGGATGGCTCTTCCTGAAGAGCCCCTGTCCATCCATGGCAGCGCTCCAGTGGATGCTCTGGTTCAGCCCAGATCTATGCTGGCCTGAACACAAACGTGCTGTTAAACAACTGAGTCATTCTCAGGGTTAAGGCACCATAAATTTTTGTCTAAGTTTTATGTTCCTTCATGAATTAGGGCAATTCAGACAGCAGGCAGCATTCTTTTTAACAGCTCATTTTCTCTTATCTTTCAATCTCCTGTCAGGAAACAGCTTACAGGTCTTCCTGATGATCCTGCAGAAGAAATCATAGTTACACAGAGAATTTTCCAAACAATAAATTCCTGGGGAATGAAAGAAAAAAAGACTGAAATGCTGTTGCAGAACACCAAGTCAACAAATAGGAAATTTTATTGCTGTACTTGCACCCTCATTCATTGTCTTTCCTGGTCCTGGGATAACAGTGGTGGAGTGAAATAAGTGCTATTTACACACATTATCAGCCATGGCTTAGGTCAGTTCTCTGTTTCTGGAGACTAAGTGATCTTTGGAAGCTGTTTAATTCAGTGCTAGCTGAGTCATGGCTATTTGCCTGTATGACCTCTATCTGAACACAGCATGCTCAAGAAATGCCCCCTGGCTACTTCCTACAGCCAGATGTGGAACACAGACTCTAGTGACTTCATATTTCAAATTCCATACACAAAAATCTAGAGGTATTTACAACTGAATGGCCTTCGTGGGGGGGACTAAATACACATTTTTGCACAGTTAAGCTGTTAAATACTTACTGTCCCGAGAAAACGTGGGGGTGAACATCCAGCCTATGCAGTCTCCCCCATCATGCATCAAAGCGAGCCATAAAAATTGACCTGCAAAACACCTATAAGTTAGTTTTGAAAAGTTGGATAACTGCAAATAGCCAGCTAACAAAAAAGCACTGGTTTGTGGTTAGTGTTCTCAGTTGCTTATCCTTTACCACAAGGCACAAATGAAGCTCTCTCCACCTGGATGAGGGTAATCTCTTGCCTCATGAAGGGATGGGATGCACAAACCCCTCTCACTCACCCACAACATCAGTAAAGGAACATCTCATTGCTAAGAGCAATGACAGCTACATCTAGCCCAGCAGTCACTGCACTTGCTCACTGTGTTTACAACCTTGAGCACATGTATTTTAGCCAGGATTATAATTGTCTTGATTGCTGTACAGAAAATACACTTTCCTGGACCTTTTTCTATTGAAATATATCCAATTCACCCATGATCATAAACATGGAAGTCAGCAAGGACTATTGCAATTATCACAGTGAAAGAGAACATAATTTCTCTGATCCCAGCATCCAGCCATCTGCTACCACCAGCATATGGTTCTGCAGAGAGGAGAGAGACACTGTTCTTCCTTTGCCCTCCTGTTGGGGTTTGGGTGTTCCTCCCTTTTGTTTCTCTTCACCTGTGGAATTTTTGCCCATCAGTTGCTAAGGGACGATAATGGCCGGGTACTTAAGGGGAACAAAAGAAGTGATTGAGCTGAGGGGAGCAGGTATTTGTGAAGCTGGGAGAGTCTTTTTCTCCCAGCAGGGTGGGAGTACCTTGGAGTTTTGGGCTGGCAAAAGGTTTGGCTGGAGGAGGGGACTGGCAGTCTCGCTCTGGGCTGCCAGGGAGAACGTTTGGAGGAGCTGCTGCTGGACCTCGCAGGGAGAGCTGTTTCTTCTGCTGTGGAAGGAGTCTCTGTCCGGAACCAGGACCTGTCACCATCTGTGTGGGTGCCCGGGATCCCTGAGTTTGCCTCTCCCTGCTCTGCTGGAGGCCGGGCTGCCGCTGCCCCGTCCCCGCCGCTGCTCCGGAGCTGCTCTGGGTTTCACGGCGCTA
>VZTR01028037.1:313478-342722 GCA_013400775.1 Chaetops frenatus | reverse complement strand
TTGCTTTCAATTCTGTTTCAAATAATTTTTCCTGTAAAATAAATGGAGCATTTCTTCAACCATGATTTCACTCATCAGCTGTCTCAGACACACATATTCTTACTCAATATGTAGAATCTTTCAATGAACTCCAGTAAACTACTTTAAATTTACACTCACTGACAGAATTTAGTGAAATCACTTTTTATTATTAATTTTATTATTTTTATTATTTAATTAAATATATGCACAGTCCAAGATGAGAGACCCATGGACTTCAACACAGATCACATTCTTTTTCATATACAAAAAAAATGGGGAGTGTAGATGCATGCAATTATTCTCCTTTTCATGTCAAATTTATGACTAAGGAAATATAAAGGGTCCCAAGCATCTTGAAGAGGTAAAAGGGACAAGAAGGTTCACCTATTCTAGTTTTGAGATGATCCACTGAAGTCAGCTAGATACCACACTGAGATACTTCTGTGGGAATAAATCCAGATTACACTTTGTCAGGATGCACACACTGAGAAAAAAGGCCATTTGCCCTCTGCTAAATGAGCACAGGAAGAGAAGATTTTCTTGTAGAAAAACCACAAAAATATTTTCACCTACCTTTTAACCCAGAACACAGGGAAGCCCTCGGAATCTGGTCTCACTTTAGACCAGCTGAAGCAACACTGCCCTGGGTACATCAGCAAGCAGCAAAGTCACCTTCATCAGCATTGATGGTCAGAAATGCATTTCTAAATCTCCTAACCGTTTCCCCATTGCAGGCTGTGACTACCACAAGACACCTGTCTCAGAGCACACAAACTGACCTCTTTCAGATGTGATGTGCTGAGATGAGTGTGCAAAGATGTGCTTCAGGTACTAACGAGCATTCAGCCTACAGGACCAGGCTGTAACTAGCACCAAGCCCCCAAAACCACACGTACCACAGAGGTCAGGGCAGGTTATTTCACTCAGCAGATCCCCTCCTAATGGAGCACACTGCTTGCTAATGTAGAAAGAGTCATGTTCAACCACTGCACAAAGGGACAATGACAAGTGGGGACAAGGCTGATTATAGTCAGCCAAAATCCACTGTCAAGCCCTAACAAGCTTGTGATGAAGTACAGCTAATGTAATTATCACCGTAGGGTCCACAGAGAAGGGCACTGATAGAGTAAAGACAAATGGGCTAGTAAGCAAGAGTCAGAGTAAAAAGCCAGGATCCACAAACTGAAGGCTGTGATCAAGTCTGCTGTGCGGTGACAGCAAGAAAAACTGCAGTTAGTCAAAATGTAAGGTAATGCAGCCCACAGAATCTAAGAGAGCACTTACTTGAGCAAGGAACACAAGCCCACTGTTTATGCTAAATAGCATAAATAGAAACTGGTAGTTCCTTAATTCCTTAGACAGAAACAACTATTAGGAGACCCATCATTCTCTAAATTGTCTTTTCTGTCTTGCCCTTGGTCTCATATTATATTTTCATCATGAAGGCTGCAAGTTTTTTCTACAACTCCCAAGAAAGGGATGATGGGTTTTGCTGTTGATATTACTAGTGAACCACACATGAATTCATAACAGCTCCCACATCCAAAGCAGACCATGTAAGAAATTACCCTCAAATAAACTTTTTTTTTTCCTTGATATTCAATACCATAAACCTGTTACTTACCTCATGGATCAGAGGTCTTTGGGAAAAAAACAAAATGGACAAGAATTTCTAAGGAAAGAAAAAAGTACAGTTTCTACAGGAGAACTTTTTAGAGATTTTTATTGCATTAAAAAGAAGACAAGAAAACTAACCATAAAGAATTTTATTTGTAGGTCACCTTTAAAGAGTAAATAACAATTATATATACTTCATCATACTGAGTTCTGCATATCACATTGATGTTCCTCAGTTCATCTGTCTTTCATACTGAGGGGACTCATCCATCATCTAGTCATATACAAGCCTGTCATATGGGGGTGATAGAAGTTATCTTCAAGGTAACTCACTGACACTTCTTAATTAAATATCTTGAAATATTGCATATTATTTTCCTGTACCACCACTGGAGACAATGGTAATTACATGGTGATTCCCAGAAACATTTTATGAATCCTCAATTATTGTGCAACAAGCTGGATTTGACATTAATGCTGCTAGTTTACAATGAATTATATGTAGTAAAATATTGGAAATATTCAGGCACCTTTTCTGAGGTATCCAAGACTGTCCATTCTCCAGAGTTACTCAGATTGTGTTTGGAAAATACCCAATGACTAGGTATTTGAAAAATTCCTGACAATTTTGACTGGGTGATTTCTAAGGTAAAAACAAGTTTCAAGACATCCTTAAAACACAGTCGTTCTAAATTAATAAATATTTGCTCTTATAAACATTCATAAGATGTGTGGACCCAAGGACACAGATTCCTCACATTTCCATAGTCTTCCTTACCAAAAGGCATATAGATGTAGCAAGTGTTGCTTTATTAGGTAAATGTAGGGCCTGTTTTCAGCATCCAGAGCCTGCCAAAGGAGTCATACATTTCTATATTTCCAAGTATGACAGTGGTTCACATTTCTGCCTGTCCAACTCCTTCATGAAATTTCAGTGCAAGCTATAACCTTCTTCCAGGGATCTGACAGCTATAAAGCATTTTTAAAAATACAAATTACTCTTGTCCCACTGCAAGTCTGATCATTTGATTAGCATAGTGTAATATGCTCATTCCTGTTGCCACATCCTGTTTATGTCAGAGGTATTTCTGACCATGCAATTTATTTATATATATTATGTTTGGTACAAATGGATCTTACAATTTCTCTGGAGTTTTCTTCCTTCTGTGTCTTTCACTGATAAGTGCAGTTCATCCCAGGGTGTGCCACAGACAAGGTGCTTTCTGGAAAGACGAGAAATGGATGGGGGTGTTCAGAAAGAAATTAGCAGACAAGGACAACATAAAACTTTCTTTAAAACTTAGAAATTGTTGTGTGCTCCTAAAAATTCAAAATCTCATTTTATCCCCTCATTTTCAGTAATTATAATTGCAGGACATAAATCCACAGTAGTGTCCCCCAGGGTCTCCTCTAGGTATTTTGCTTCCATGTGCTGTGAGGCTATTTTCTCCTTTCAGTTTCCATCTCTTATTCTCTCTAACTTCTGTTATTTGCTTTACCACTTCTCTGCTAAGCTCCAGGTCCCAGCAGACTCTCCCCCTCCAGATCTTTATTTGCTTTAATATGCTTCTTGCCTGAAAAAAAAAAAAAAAGCTATCTGCTTTTCTCCACTTCCACTAATTTTCTTCTTCTCTTCATCCTAAACAACACTATTTCCTGAAGTACATTAAGCCAGCTGAATATTTAACTGCCTCAATACAGTCTCAGCAAAGCACTTCATTTTTTTTCTCATTCCTTTTTTCAAACGTTTCAGTGTTTTTCTGCTTCATGTCTGAATTACCAGTTTAAATCCATCACCACGACTCTTGACCCTGGCAGCTGAGGATATTGAAACACTTCTGCACTGTCCATGGGTGCTCTGCTCTGGTCACTCAGCCTCTAATTGTGAAGTCCAACCATTGTGCTCCACCAGACCCTGAACACAGCTTTGGGGGCTCTCTCTGGCTTTTATCAGTAGTGCCCATCCCTAGAAATCCCTAAAAGACAACAACCATTTTTGAGAGGTGTCTTCTATATGTTTCCTCTGCTAAACCAGGCACACTCTGTGTTCCTAATCCCAGTACCTTTGCCATGGTATCTGCTTTTCCTTTGCAGAGTGCTCCATGGTTTACTTCACTGAGTACAGGCAGGGAATAGTTATCACCTGCAGAAGTGTTATGATCATTTCCTTCTGACATTTTATGCTATTAAGTGGCATAAACTATGATAAAATGTCATCATTCAAATACAGCAACAAAATGAAGCCAACTCGAAATATGATCTGACTACAGAGTGTGTGGAAAACACCTCCACTTTATCAGCAAATAGTGGAAAAGTAGTTGATAATTTATGTCATAGCATTCAAAGTTTCTGAAGTCATACATTATTCATGGAAAAAGTCATCTACTTGTGCCTTTAAAAAAGACACATTAAAAAGTACAACGTTAAAAAATAGATGGCATTTTATTGGAGATCATAGTTATTTAAAAAGTTGGCAACAGGGTTTTCTTGTTCTTAAAATGACCTTTCAAGATGAAATGAGGAAAAGAAAAGCTTCTCTGAGGAAGAAGCTATCAAAAAATTCCAGTGCATAAAGAAGGCATTTACCTTTAATCTGAATTTTAGTGTATTCTCCAGCGAGAACAGAGACCAATAAAATCACCCTCAGAAGTACTACTACGTAGCAGTGTAGGTCTGCTGAATGACAGAATTTGTAACCTTGTTTTGACCAAGATTGTCATGATACATCTGTAATTTGGAAATGCAAACTTTGCCTAGGCAGTAAACGAGAAATGTAAAAATATATTGAAGATCATAAACATGTGCAGAGAGCAATCCCTGAGTACTATTTACCTCAGTGTTGCCACATATATTATCAGTAAACAGATTTGCTTTCATTTCCTTTAATCAGTGTTCACTCTTCTGCTTACTTTCCCCCTAAGCAAAGATCATGTGAAAATATTGGTAGTGTTACAATTTGAATCAACAGTAAAAGCATAATTAGAAGTGGACAAACAGCTGGCCAAGATCACAGAGGACAGCAGTTAGCAATTTAGCATTGGCTTTTGAGTGACCCCTCCCTGCACTTATTTCATTTTTTTAGAGGTGTGTTATGTATGGTCAGCCTCTGGTGCAGATGCTGGGACCCCAAGTGTGACCTTCTGTGTCATTTGCTGGGCAAGATCTAAGGGTGGATGAGATGAAATGAGAGATAATAAATGAGAGAAACCACCAGCCATGGGATGACCAGGATGGTATGCAAAGGTATGATGACAAATGATTACCTAACTGTTTGCCTTTGTCCTTTTCCTGCCTAAAGTAGAGTCAGCTCCTCAGAGGTGTTGCAGAAGAGGTAGAACTCAAAGAGCATTAGAATGCACAGAAAAAGGGAGTAGCAATTTCTCTTGTTCAGGCCAGCTCCAGGAAAGTATCCTTGTTCAAAGAGGATGTTAAGTGCCATGTTAAATCCTGTTGAGGCTGGTGGAACTGGGAAAAAATGCTTAAAGTTGAGCATATTGTTAAATGCTGTCTAGACTTAAACTATTACTGCTTTTCTGACCAGTGCTGTGCACTTGGAGGCCATTTCATTCCTTGAAGACTGTGTAAAAAAGGGCACAAGGCTCTTGTCTCTGCAAGGAAGAGATAACTCTTTGCCCCAGGGTACTTCTCCACTGCATTAAGTGAGTTCCAGAGAAGAAGCCAAGTATTTCACCTTTATTTAAATTTTTTCTCCTGTTTATATTAAACAAACCCAAATCAGTGTATTAATTACACAACTACTTTCTTCTGGAGCAGTTGCCTCCTGTTTACAGCTGACTAAATGGGAGCTGGGAACTCTGTAACAGAGCAACTTCAAAAATGAATGAGAAGAACAGAGGTGCAATGAACAACCCACCGGCTCCAAAGAGAGCTGACTTATAGAAAAATAAATCTGGGACACAATCAGCATGTTCACAAAATTCAGTCTCCTGCTGGATAACTAAAAGGAGCTATATTGTCTAGTGAATGTCTAACATCCCTATTAACAGCAGTGATCAGGGTAGCAAACTCTGCAGGCAGTAGAGACAATATGCAGGCAGTAGGCACAGCATGTGTGGCTGCAAACAGATATTACAACAGCAGAATAATAACTTTAACCTCTGCCTTCGAAAAATACCACAAATTCTATAGGTCATTATTCACAGGAAACATTCTGCATGAAAAAGTATAAACATGGCTTTAATGCAACAATATTGCATTGTCAGCTCTTGGTAATAGGTTTAATTTTAACTCAGGAAAACCACAAAAACAAATCAAGCTTTTTTTGTCCCTTTGCATTCTTATGTTTACAAATGAGATTTCCAGCAGCTTAAATTCCAGTGTGTGCGCACTGCACATTGAATCATTAATTACCCACCTTCTGGTAGAAAAAAAAAAATCATATTGAAACTCTAAGCTCTGGTTTGTATCCTTTTAAAGAAATCCCATCTGTTAGTTTCTACTCCAGAACATTTAGAAATGCTTGCCTGAGGGGAAAAACCCTAAAACTAAAAATGTCATTGCAGTAGTAGGAGATAGGGTTACCTCCCACTGTTTTAAATTCAGTGCTGCAGTCCTGGCCCTCAAACCCATCTTGTGCAGTGACAGGTCTGAGCTGCAATATTGAATTTACACGGGTTTGGGGAGTCAAAACTTCATATTCCTTAGCATAGGTCAAAACACAGCTAAAAATGCCTGAAGGGATTGGTTAAGAAAAAAGGGCAGATGAAACCAAAAGGGCACATAAGCTCTGTGTGAGAACATGAGGCTTTGAAAATATAAAGAAAATATTAGCGTTTTAGAACAAAGAAGAAAGTTTCTCCTGCTATTTATGTTAGTATCTGTGCCAGGGAGTGCACTGAGCACTAAAGGGTCTTTGTGCTAAGCACTGTGTAAGCACACAAGTAGATAGTCCCATCTTTGGAAAGTTTTCAGTCTAGGCCCTTTCCTTCTCTGCCTTTTGCACATATTAAGTTATGCATCCTCATTTAATGGCAAAGAAGCGCTGTCAAACTAGATAAAGCAAAATGCCTGCTGTGCTTACCATCCCTTTCAGAACACATTTTATAATCCAAAACAATAAAGTATAATTTATGCATTTTTATCAAACTCTGCATTATTTTAATAACATCTGCAAAGATCGGATTGCAATATGTTCTGGGAGATATTGTTTTGCCCTGAGTTCATAAAATGTTATATTTTTCAGTTAAATCTCCTGCCACAATTTCATCTGCAGTTATGAGTAATTTTTTATCTATTTTGCCAAATCTAGTTTTGAGTAGTAAGAGTTCTCAAAGCCAGATGATTTGCAAAACTTTCTTCAGTGGTCTGTGAATATTGATTTAAAGCAGGACACAATCAATGACCATAGCTCATTTATTGGATGTCTTTCTTAAAAGGACGTTTGTAAAAGAGGCATCAAAAAAACAGTTTTTGCATAAGCTTTTAATTTATTTAAATAAACCCTGCTGTGATGGAGTACTTTGCTCAAATGAAAGTTTTTCCAAATTTTCTATAGAGTATGCTAAAAAGGATTTCCCACTGAAAGACAGGCTATCCACTGTTTTCAAGGGCATTTTTTTCTCCCATGAGGGGAAAGCAGACACCTGGAGTAACACCTTGGATCAGTGCAACAGTGAATAGGTTTATCCTCCATCCCTGTCCAAATTACTGCTGTATCTCAGCACTTTCTCACACTTTCAGACACTGATCAGACTTCCAGGGACTACCCCTGGTTTCTCAGTGCTGCTGCTCCAGGGTTCTTCCTTCATGGATATGGGCAAAATTCTCCTGTTCAAGATCCTGAAGCAGGCTGTGGAAAGTGACTGAAGTCAATGGTTGTTAGCAAGTGGCCAGGTCATTTCAGTGAAAGAGAGATGCTGGTAGTCTGTAGCTCTGCTCAGATTAAACCATCTGGGACTGAAAGCATGCTTGCTCTTGGATCAATAATTCAGGCAAAGGGGGTTTTCAGCAAAACCTGTGTAGAAGCCAAAATTGCTTTTGCACTGGAAACCTGCCCAGGGCAAATAGCCCACCTCTCATTTCATATGCAAAACCCATTGTCCAGGGAATCCTGATTTTTCAGGGAATGATCAGAACTGAGCAGACTCATCCTTTATTTGGGGCCATTTAGCCTGAGTTGCACAGTGAACCTATCAGGATTTCCCTTCTGATAAGGCAGAGAGGACTCCACCAGAACATTAACATAAGAGGCCTGTGGCATGCTAGAGTAACAATAATTTATTAAAATTATCAATTCACTCCTGTCTCATTTCCCCCGCTCCCCATCACTAATCTGACCCTGTAGCAACCATAAACCCTACTTGAGAGACCAGGTATTGTCCCCACACTAGTGTGCATACACTGAATTTCTATTAAGGCTTGATCAGGAGGGATTAGCTGGTAGTTTGCACTAACCACTAAGACAATTTTAGAAAAAAAAGTTGCTTATTAAAGAGGTACTTAAGACAGCAGCTTTGCTTTGTGACTCATACACAAACAAGTATAGGACTTTTTATTGTACTAGAAACTGTAAGAATTGTACAGCTAATGTTATCCTCAAGGAAACTGTATTAGGAATTTTTGAACCACTAGACTAGAAATACAAAACCAAAACCTTTTCTTGCCCTTTAAGATATGTTCTACACACTTCTTTCTTTCTTTTGAATAATAAAAACCCACACATAAATATGTTTATAAAGAGGTAATTCCATCCCTGGGTTCTGAGACCTATAAACCAAGGCAACTTCACTTTCCTTGTTACAAACATCTTAAGATCAAATTATACAACTAGACATAGTTGAACATATATTTGTGGTTAAGTCCATTTAAAATGATTTGGGGATAGGAAAATATATTTGGAATGTACTGCTGGTATCCAAAAATGTAAAGTTATGATATCCCAATGGTATAAACAAAGAGAGAATAGGAATTTATATTAGGCAGTATACTGCAACAAGGTCTCATAGGCAGAGAGCAGGAACAGGTTAAAAGTGGAATAGTGCTAGGGGAGGCGAGGCAGAAGACGAGTTTATGAGGTGACAGCTCTATTTTGCCTAAGCTCATCTGGAAGCGAATGGAGAAAAGAGCTCTCTTTCAAAACGGGCTTCAGTATTTCAAAATGCATTTGTGCTCCTAACCAGGTTTTACCTTTCCATGGGCAAGAAGGCCAGGCTGGCTGCAGGGTGACATTCCAGGAGCCCCAGATGCCTCAAAGAGAAGATCCTGTAGAAACACCCACCAGGAGAACACTGAAATTCAAGGGAGAGGGGGGAAGTTGAACAGACACAGGTATAAATGTGCGTACGCATGCTGCCAACCGTAAATGGCCTCCATTGTTCCTGATCCCTCTCTTTTATTCCCTACATAAAAAAATTATGAGACCCAACTATTCATACAGCATTTCCAGAAATTTAATAGACCGTATAGATTAAACTGAGGGCCAAGCAGTGGTGTCAGATACACCCAATGAAACCCCATCTGAGAGCAGAATTTGGCTCAGATTCAGCAGGCAAATGAAAGGTTTTTTTCCACTTTCAGAAGAAACCCAAGTATGTAAAGTTTATAGGCACTAGTAGGAGAATAAATCAGTTTAAGTCCATGTCACACCATTCTTTACAGTTTTGTAACAAGGTGTACTTTGTCAGATTTTAATCTGCATACATTTGAGACAGCAAAGCTCTTCAAAATCATCTTTTAATGGCATCGCAATTTATAGACAGTAACTAATTTCAAACTTCATAGCACTTGGCTTTTATGATTATTTCAAATCATTTAAATGCAAATGAATTTCCAGAGAGAGAAAACATCAAATGCCCTTGAGTGGCAACATGTAATAGAACTGCGAGCAGAAATCACAGTAGGAATTTGAAGCAGTCTGATAGGGTTTGACGGGAGGTCTGAATAAAAGTGTTTGCCTAAATCCAATTTACATTTCATTTCACATTATATTCTATTTACCCATTTTGTCATTTTAATATGACTTATTTACTTAATACTGCTCTGAAATCCAATCTACTATCAAGAGCAAATGTGGAATTCTGGTCAGGATAGGACTTACAGCAATTTTGCATTTTAGGACAATGGTAATATAGTTTCTAAAACAGAACTAGCTAGCTTTTCCCCCACAGTTAATAAGGTTACAGCACCACGCAGCCAAAAACATTTGTTCATGCCTTAAATAATTACACTTCTTTCAAGCTAAGCAATTGTTTGCCTACTGACAGAGTAATATTTCCTGGGAGGCATTGCTAAGCTACGGTACATACAAAATATTTGGACACAGAGTGCTGAGAAAGATCTGAACTATTCTTAATGTGATTGCACTCAGTAAGAGAACTGTCCTGGAACTCCCCATTCAGCAGCAGTTACGACAAAGCACCACAGGTGGGTTTTTTTACTGCCAGATGGGTTTGCAGGACGCAGCAAGAGCTGCTCTACCTCTGGTGCTTCCTAGGGCAGGTAAGGACCCAGCCACAGCTCGTATCTTGGTGTCATCCATCCTCTGTCAACATCCAGCCTTTCAGTTCTGGAATGCACATGTCCTTTCTATTTTACCTGAGATGAAACAAAGTAACTGTTCACCATTGTTCCAAAGGGACTAAATGCATCCTGCCCTGCCCTACCCCAGTGCAAACTCTGCAATAAGGCAGGCTAAACCGTGGCATTCAGCATTTGTGGGCAGATGCAACAATTTGGTTTGCACAGCTTGCAAGGGGATTTGACCATGGTGCAGGCCAGACTTACACACGTGACCAAGGCACACCTATCTGTTCTGAGGAGAGGAGAACTCTAGGGACCAGGCAGTCCCTAATTTCTCCAAATACCTGTTGTCCAGGCCCAGCTTTTGAATGAAAAGGCAAAAATACGTCTCAAACTCACTAATTCCAGCAAAGGCTATACACAGTATCCAGAAGACCTCCTAGTCTGCAGAGAGGAGAATGGGAGAACATGATTTTGTGGTGCTGCTGGTATCTGAATATTTTCTCATTTCTAGAGATGAACTTCACTACTTAAGACTACTGTAACAAAGTAAAAAAATTTAGATCCTACGTGTTTCTAAAATCTGTCTTTTTAAAGATAACAGAAGACACAAATACCTTCAGATATTCAGGGCTATTCATCATTCTGTGCCATACTTCCAGCACACAGTTTGCAAAAATCCATGAATATTTTCATTTCTTATCAGATATAAATTACTGATACAGTCAGTACAATGTTTGTTGGTGAAAACTCCTATAGTCGAGTAAACTGAATGATGGATTTCAAGGAAAATAAAAATAAAATATTGTGCTTGGGATAGAGAGATTACTAAAATTGTGCTATTCCAACAGTAGCCAATTTCACAATCAAGATGTTTTTTCTATTGCAAAGGCAATTTTTATGTCTCCTGCACATAAATGTCACTCTTTTATTTATTATGTGTTTCTTTTTCATTTATTTCATTAATTTTGTATATATTTGCTGTGAAAAGACTTCTAAGGAAATATATTTGTCCTCCATTTTGAGCAATTTGTCTTTTGCAAGGACGATATAACTGTGTAAAAGCAATAATACAAGGCTTTTTATCAAAAACTTATCACCACTGTTCAAACAACGAGGCAGTTCATTAGGTTTGAATAACCTAACTGCTGGGTTAACTTTGGACCTACAGTTTGTCAGGTTTGCTGGCTATTTTATTTCTTTATTTCTCAAACTTCTTGGAAAGGGTTACTCAGATAAATACTGGTGTATTGACTAGCTGTGATCAAAGAGTGGCAAACATTTAATAAAGATCTTGAGTCTTTACTACTACTAGGTACAGTTCTACCATGTACTAGTCCAGCTCCCCTGTTGGCTCCCAGGTCTTGATGACTGATCCCCCCTGTTTTATCAGTGGGAATTTGCTCAGAAACTCTGCCTGGGAAATTTTCCTTTGGAAAAACCCAGGATGAGGTCTAGGGAAACAGTCCCTTCCAGCATAAAGCTGGATGTCCAGGCTGCAGAAAGTTTTATTCTCAATTCCCTGTCTTCCCCCAGTGTTCTCTGCCCACACTTCTTCCCTTCCATGCCCTCCAGGTGCACCTCTGGACATGCAGATTGGAGTGTCTGGCCCTGAGCAGCACAAACCCAGGGCAGTCAATACCACTTCACCTGGCAGGAGGAGCCACCACATGCAGGGGGAGAGCCAAGCACTGCAGACAAAGCCATTATTTGCTGAGGTCAGCAAATCTCAGTTTGCTGAGGTTTGCAGAGCAGAGTTTTCTGTAAGGAGAGGTCAGTCTCTTCACTGCGAGGTTATGCTGCATAGAGGCCATAAAGGGCATGTCCTCAAAGACACCTCTGGATCCTGACCTCAGTCCCTCTGGCTGTCAGTAGTTTTAGGTTTCACTTAGTTCTGCAGTGGTGAACTTGCACAGTGGTACCACTCAGCAACTTCAGGGCAGCTGCCCCAGGTATTTGCTGTGTGCATACAGCCAGGTCCCCTCCCAGGCACGTGAAGTTTCTCAGTGAAGAGCTAAAATCCACTGCCAGAAACTTTTATAACAGTAGAAAACACTCTTAATAAACAAAATATGTCAAACTTACATCAAAATTCCCTTTTAATTTCTTCCCTTTTCTACTACTTTTTCTATTCCATGGAGCAGTAGGATGCTTCTGGTAATACCTGAAAGTCCCTATTTAACCTTTATTTCCTTTTCTGTGACAGAATCAATATTTTTTTTTCCTGAAACAGTTTATAATATTTTCTGAATTTAGATATGGCTGTTACATGATAAAAGAAATAATAGAAAATTTCACTGTGAATTACGAAGTGCAAAAAACCCCTAGACTTTAGGCAATGCACTTCATGCACTTACAGTACACTTCAAAGCCAGGAAGCACTAGTGTTAACATAAGAACAGTTTCTTTGCAGACATCTGATACCATTCTCCCAAACCTGCTGAGTGCACTGCTTTTTTTTCCTATGTTTGTTAAACACCCCTTTCCCCAGATGACCTGGTATCAATAGGTCGTTTTACCCACAACATAACCACTCTGAACAAGTTCTATATTTTTAAAGCAAATACTTCAGTGCCTTTTATACTGCAGGGAAGAAGGAAGAAAACACAACAATAATGTTATTGAACTATAATCTTAAAAAGCAGCATGGCTGAGAGACAGATCTCTAGTTTTGTGACTGGACAAAAACCAGAAGGAGAGGGGCAGATGTGACTGTCCCTTTTCTATCCACATATTAAATATGATGTGGTAATAACAAAGATTGAAGGAAGATGTATCATATCAGGGCCAGACCTGAGCCACAGTGTGAAAATAAGGGACAGACTTCCATACAGGACATATATACATCCCATATGTACACTACATTATTTACAAAATATTCATTAACGTTTCAAGCTGACATGAAAATTATTAGGTTGCAAAAATGTTGGTTAGTGGCTCTTCATTGAAAAGATTTCTGCAGTGAAAAGACTACCGAGATTATGGGGAACTCACAAAACAGTTATTTACCAAGAGAAAAGGATATTTAAGCATTTAAAAAATATGTACAAAATCTAGCTCTGTGCATATACATGTGTTACTACACACACACAAAAAACGAGGTAGTTAGGATAAGAATTAATATTCAGTGTCTGGCAAAATATTCAACATTTTCCTCCAGTATAATCATCTTTTTAAACATGGTAGGACCTTTCTGCAGGTCAATCACAGTTTTCAGGCAAGCTGTAATTTAAATCAGCTCCACTCTGAAGCTAATGTGGATATTTCACTGAAAAATAATTAAAACTAACACTACTTGTGTCTCTTTGCCTGTCAGATACAAACCACAATTGTGCATGCACATTGCTAATCTCAGGAATGGAAACCTTGCAGAAAGGACAAGGAGGTGACAAAGTAATTGCTCACAGTGGGTGATTTGAAGAGTTATAATAAACAGGCACTCCCTGCTCAGGCTACCTTCAGCTCACCTGAACTGCTATTTGGTGACTCACTTTCATTGCCTACATCACCCTTTAGGCTAACAATGGAAATAGATAGTTCTCCTGGCACGCACAGACAGTTTATCAAAGCTATTGACTATATCTCTACTTTTCCAGCACCAAGATGGTTCAGTTTGTTTATCAAAAGGGTCTCAGCCTGTTTAATCTCCTTTATCAGCCCTGCTTCCATCTCAAAGCTTGCAGAGGCTCCTGCTCCTTAAATTGCTGCCTTCATCTGAGCCAATGCAGTGCATATTTCCCCTTTACACAGTATGATGTTTCGATGCCAAAGAGAGGGAGCATGAGAGAGAGAAATAATCTTGGCACTCATTCAGGTTGTTGTGAAGAAAAAGAAAGGAAAAAAACCCAGACTGCCAATGGGGATTTCCTCTGTAATAAGCCAGATGGCATCATAGGATGCTTGGGGAGACTGTTTCTGTCTAATTCTCTTCAGTTGCAGAAACTGCCAAGGCCTGGCCTTTGTGGTAAAACCAGTGACTAGCTATTTTATATTCTTTCTCATTGCTGTGCATGCTGTCCCCACCTGTCACTAATGCCTTTGTAATGCAGTTGGTGCCTGATACAAGCTCCTTCCCTTCCTTTTTCTCCCTCACTTCTGGGCTACAAATAATATTTCCTTTCCACCTATACCAGCAACAGGGCTGCAACATTTGCTTCATAGTCCAGTGACGTCAAGATAATTTCTTTCTTCAATTGCAAAATGTTTCACATAACATGGGGAACACCAGCTATGAAATTTCTAAAAGTTGCCATCCTGGCAAAAAACCAAAGCAGGGGTTGACACAGGGAAATGGGGATCTGGTGTTCTGAAAAACACAGGCATTCAGAAGCTCAAATGTCAAGATGGACAACCTACTTGAAATGCTGGCTGGAGTTACAAGGACTTTTTATATCTATATTTATAAATTTTATTTATATACATATATAGCTATCTATCTTCTTCTGTATTTTTTTTTTCCATATCTACAAAACCTTGATGTTTGTGTTGCGTTCTGAAATGTGGGTTCAACCTCTGCATACCAGATGGATAGTAGAGACTGTTTGTTCCAAAAAGATGGAAAACCTTATAGAAATCTTCTATGGGATTGCTAGGGTGTTTTTGGTTCCTTAGGGTCAGACCCATAAGCTGTCTCCCTGCCTTATGGGCTTGTATTTCCACTTCAAGGACAAAATTGTTTTTCCTCTGCAGAAGCAGTCCTATCATTTGTTCAGCATGGAGCAGTTAGGTATTTTAAACTTACTCTTTGCTGAGAGCAAAGTAGCATTTTCCCACGACTTTCTGAATCTGCTTCTTTTTTTTTGACATGGTTCTTTGTCTCCAGGTAATCATCATGTGCAGATATCACTGCAGCAGAATAAAGAAACATATCCCAGAATATAATGTCATATAGGCAATAGAAATGGCTGCTGTAGCAAAGGCACTTACAAAACTTTGTGTGCTGTGCTGGTAAGGAAGGCACAGAGCTAATGCAGAGATGTCAGCTGAGATACAGACAGTGCTGGTTGGCAAAAACAGGACTGCAAGAGTTATAAAAATAACAACATTTATAATCTGATAAGGACATGCTCATTGATATACTGTCAACTGGGATAATCTAAAGACAATCAGAAGTTATTTTCTTTATCTAGGTATAAAATAGCAGCAAACAGGCTTACAGGATTTTTCTAAGATGCAGTATTTTATTTCCTTTTTGAAGTAAAGCCATGCAGATAGCTGTCTCATTGAGCAGCTGATGAATGTTTCAAGATATAAATGTTGGTGTTTTTTTCCAATTAAACAAAAATGTACCATTTCCACATTTTTGGATGAATAACAATAGTCTATATCACAGTGGGTTTACTCTTTAAATTTATGAAGAGAAATCTGAGGGCTGTCAACTGAAAAATAACAACCAACATCCCGTTCCTCTCCCCAGCAGCCTTCCATGGCTCCCACAGCCGAAGAGAAACCAAACGCTAAAATCAAGCCCTAAACCATGGCAGGTCTGGTCTCAAAGCATCCTGAGAAGATTGGAGAGAGCTTCCACCTATGCTGCAGCTGAGACTGGGGACAACATTTGGCAGAAAGGGTCTCTCAGCAGCACCCAGCAAAGGAAGTCTTGGCCATGGGGGAGCTGGATGGTGCCCTGTGCAGTGGAGCAGAATGATGGGCTCCCTCACCAACCAGCATATTGTCCCCAGAGGAGGAGAACCCAAATCCCTTCTCCAGATCCCTGTGTGGCCCCTGTGGCCTCAGCACTGCTTTTCCCTGCTCCAGCCCTGCTGCATTACTTGCTGGTGGAGGCACAGCTGTGCACACCCTGCCGATGCCTGGGCTGGCCTTCACCCCACAGCATAGCAGATTACAGCTCCAGGGCCAGGATGAGCAGGAAATCAGGATTTCTTGACACTGGTCTAATGCTGGAAGAGGGAGCAGCCAGGCAGAACTGATGCAACCTAAAGATAGCTTAACATCAGCTCTTGTCAGGTGCCTTCCTCTGCTGCAGAGCATTGCAGCCAAGGCATAACCCAAAATCCAAGCCCCTCGGTTTGAATAGGGCAATAACAGCAAAACCATCTTTTCTCCTCCCAGCTGTGTGTTGAGCATTGTTTCCTGTTTATGACCCATCACTCTTTGGTACCGATTGCCCATCCCTGTGGTCAGCATTCCCTGCTGTGGTCCCAAGGGCCAGTGCAGGCTGGTGCTGCCAGCATCCTGTGCCTGCCCCTACAGGGGCTTTCCTGGGGCCCAGGTGATCCCATGTAGTGCCTTGGGACCACATCCAAAGGCAAGAAAAAGAAATCCTTTTGCTCAACAATTTTTAAACCTAGCATAGAACACACCAGACTGACCTTAATTTGAATGAGATGTTTATTTCCATTCTGGTGATCTTTACCCTAAAAACAAATCTGAATTTGCCCTAACTCAGGTTTAGTTGGGTTAGAAGTTACAGATGACAGCTGGGCAGACTTCAGCAAAATTATGTGTTTGTTCATTCTCACAGAGTTTTGGTTAATTAGGCAATGAAAGATGTAGTTTAGAACCAGGATAATAGGGATAGCTATATCACAGTAAATTAGTGGGATACTTCTGGGACATTAATGGAATCAGATGCCAATATCTGTGTTGTTTTAGGAAAGCTCTATGTTTTGTCTCCAAAACGATACTTTGCCAATAGCAGTAAAGTTCATGTTGTCCATTCCATAAGATAGCATCTATTTTCTAAATGCATATATTACAACTAATGTCCCCATACTATTGAACAGCTGTGAATCCTTCCATACTCCAGGCATTTGTGTGTCCTCCTCTATAAAAACAATGCTGATTTTGGAGGCAGTGACCATTAAATGTAGAAGTAAACTCTCTGCTGAGAGAGATTTCTCGTTTGACTACTTGATTATAAAAGTAAGTTTTAGAAAATTTGAAAGCATTTTGTCTCTGAGGCAAGAGGAACCTGTTGTGGAACACAGGATTTTTTAATATTATATATAAATGTATAAATGTATAAATATATAAATGGCAAAATATACCCTTTGACTGTATTTTTAAACTGGACTTGCCTGTGGAGACCCTTCCATGAAAGGATATTCAGTAGAGCTCTGATCTTGATAGCTACTGTCAAATACCTGGGAAATGCAAAGTGTCTCCTGGAAAGCCTAATGCAATGAGGGGAAGGAGCTCAGGTTGGAGCTGCATTATCCCAATTTCTAAACTGCAGTCTCGCTGCTCTGACAATGCACATAATTTTAATGTGTGAACACAGTACCATGAGACCTCTTATCAATATGTTCACTATGCAAGTGGAAGCTTAGAAAACTTCAAAGCAACTTGATAAATTTCCATAAAAGTGTTGCCAGCCCATAATCAGATGGCTAGGAATTCCCAGTTGAACCAAAGACAAAAACTGATGATATTATTTTGTCCTCGTTTGAACCAAGCACTCGTACTGAAATCAGCAGTACCCATATATACTAATATCAGTCCTTTGCCTGCAAAAGCTATTTTTCTGCCAGTGCACAGATTTAGGGATTTTCTTTATTTCTCTTTCAAAGAGTGAAAATGAAAAGGGAATATAAAACAAAAACTCAAAGGACACCATTCCATTTAGATTGAAGTAGTTTCTATTTGGCAAGCCAAAACCTGCCTTTGGCCTTTATTTGACTTTCTCAAAGTCATAGTCTACTGCTTCCTTTCCTAAAATTCAAAGGCAATACCTATTGGTGAGATACCATGCTCTTACTTGGTTGCTTCTAAAGCAACTCTGCAAATATCCTCTCATATTTTCAAATCTGGAAACTGGACATTTGTTTTATGACTTGTTCCCACCAGGAAGACTCCAAATCAAAACCCTCCTCCCACCTCAATTTTGTGTTTTTCCTTTTCCATGACTGCCTCACAAATGTGGGTAGCTGCAAGCCCGAGAACATGAACAATTAATGTAACTGTATTTTTTTAAGCTGGAAAGGCTTACACCATAAGAGAGCTAATTAAAGTTACTTTGTAGTGAAAAATAATGTCATAGAAACATCCAATTTAACTGAGAAGATAGAGAAACACAAAGCCAAAGTCTTTTTCTAAACTTCTTTTAAAGAGAAACTTACCAAGAGGATTCAGAAGTTTTCTGCAGTTTCATCTAGTTTCCTTTTGACCCCCAGCCCCTGCCACTGAATTATGAAATTAAAGGCCAGAAAGCCTCACTTTGCCAGCTTTGCTCATCATAGTTGATTTATGTAGTTGCCATCTGGGCTTTTTTCTTTGTTTTTGTTTGGTTTGGTTTTCTTTTGTTTTGTTTTGTTTTCCTGGATGGAAACGTATTTCAGAAAGCTTTTCACCTTGACAGAAGAACACCTAGGAGTGAGGGATCCACCTTCATTCTCAGCAGGTTGCTGCTGGCCATCCCCTGGTAGAAGTGCATGTCCCTCTCCCAGCTCCCACAGCCAGGCTGGCAGAGGAGGAGCACCATGGCAGTCAGGACACGAGAGGTGATGTGGGAATAGGAGCACTGCACAGCACCTGCCCTGCATCACTCAGGCTCAGGATGGAAATAAAGTGGCACAGCACTGTGCATAGGAAATTGCTGCTCCTTCTGCCTTAACCTCGGGACGAAGGTAACACCACAATGTCAGACAGCTGCTACAGCAGACCCTGCAGTTCCTATAAGCTCCATGTGATGATTTAATTTTTACAGTTGTTTACTTAGAGGCTTCACTTTTAATAATTCTGAGAGAAGGATCAAAGCAAAGCAGTGGAGTCTCTAGCATTTTCTCCTGCTTCTTTTCTGTACTGGCACAAAGAGGAAGAAGGCGTTTCCACAAAGTCCTGACTCAAGTATAAAAATAAAATTTACATTTATCATATTTGAAGGCAGCCAAGGAAAACTGGCCTCATGGTAGGAACTCTAAGGAAGCTCAGGAGGGAGAAATTAAAACAATTAGTAGTAATTACCACCAAAATTATGGTACTGAATAGGACGGTGCCTAATAATGAGAGGTCACAATTACTAATGCGCCCTTTTGTATGCTCATTTGTCTTCTCAGTGTTGTAGTCATTTGTGTTGTCCTTTTGCACAGCAGGATGCCCACTGCCACACTCCTTTCCCTTTTATAAGAAGTTCACAATAAACAAGGGTTCAACATATTCAGAGCAGCAGTTTGTGCATTCAGAGGACTTGGAATGATATGGGTTTTACTTTCAGTCTCTTTGTAAAGAAACTCTACGGCATCTGAGCTTTTTTGTATTTCACTTTATATGTTACAAGGGAATGCAGCTAAAAGGTGACCAAGACTGCATTAATTTATATTTTCACCCAAATAAATGGAACCAGAATCCAACTTTCCATTCTTCTTCAGGCACTTAGGCTTTGTATATAATAAGGAGGTTTATCAGTGGATTTTACTGATGGAGCTAATTCATAGAATGGTTTGGCCTGGAAGGGACCTTAATGATCTAGTTGGACCCAGTTCCCACACCTCAGCACAGACATGGACATTTTCCACTAGACCAGGTTTCTCCAAAGCCTATCTAACCTGGCCTTGAACGCTTCCAGGGATGAGCCATCCACCCCCTCTCTGGGGAACCTGTTCCAGTGCCTCACCACCCTCATTGTTAAAAACCTCTTCCTTCTGTGGAATCTAAATGTGATCTCTGCTAATTTAAAGCCATGACCTCTTATCCTATCACTACATGCCCTTGTAAAAAGCCCCTTTCTGACTTTTTGGTAGACCCCCTTATTCAAGTTACTGATGGAGCCAATAAAGTTAGGACAGAAACAAACCCTTTTAGTGACATCACAATATGAAAATGTTTGCACAACAGTAGTATCCACACAATAATTCTTATCAAACTAGACATCCTGATTATCTAACAAACTCATTTTGGGGACTTTAAAATTGAAACTCAGGATTGCCTAGAGAGGTCACCTACACCATGTACCTACTCTGATACATTTTTACAGATTCATAGTAGTTCTGCAACTTGCAATGTTGGTCCAACACATAATCAGCACAAAGAAATTTTGTTACTTAAAGCTTCTTAATCAAAAGAAGGCATTCTGGGTCAAACCTTGTCTGCTTAATCAAAATGTTTTCTTTCAGCACAATTACAAAATCAAACTTCAAAAAGTAACATTAAAATAATAAATTATATTGTTCTATTCCAGAAAATTCATAAAACATTATAGCAACTGTATTTAAGCCATTTTTCACAGCCAGATCTCATTCAAATCAATACTGTCTTGAAGGACATTTTGATTTCAACATCACAGAATTTTCCAAAGTACAAGTATTAAAAAAAATGTTGCCATAGCTCAAAGTGGACATAGCATTGAAAAAACTCCACAGTGAGCATAGTGCATTATGTTGTTTATAATCTAGAGATAACAACAAAATTTTTTAAAAATCTAAAAGTCCAAGAAAAGTTATTCCTGGGAGTTGCTAGCTGATACTGTGTAGACAAAAACCAGACTTATTTCCTTTCCTCTTATGGATCTATCAGTGCTTGTTAAATCACCTCCTTTCTGGAGGCTGGAGCCTTCATTAGAGGGCTGGCAAAGCAGGCTGTCAGAGCACTCTAATTTACTTCAGGAAAAATCAATTAAGATAGCTTAAGTGACTTTAACTGGGAAATTGCTGGGGACAGTAATCACCACTACAGGTAGTGATGAGTACACGAGAATGGCAACTTCTTCCATCAACATATTTGTACCAAAATGGGCATCTCTCCATTGCTTCAACATCTGAGCCAAAGCCCACTCAAGTCAACAAGCTTTCCAGAATTAAAAAAGTAGAATTAACAATTAACCCATATTTAATATTTGGCTAGGAAACAATGCTCCTCAAAGTATTCCTTTGTTGCTTTTATAGATAGATAGATAGATAGATAGATAGATAGATAGATAGATAGATAGATAGATAGATAGATAGATAGATAGATAGTTTTCCAGGCACTCTTGTGATCGAGTAAAGTAGATTGAAAGAGAATGGCTTGATAAAGTCAACATTGCATGTCTGAATCAGTACTACAGAAAACAACAAATGTCACTCTGCTGCTTCTGCCACTTCAGCACCACTTCAAAGGTCACTAATTCTTTGAGAAGCTACCATAAATAGCCTGCATCTCATACAGAAATGTTCTGCCAAAATATTAACTCAGAGTTTCCTTATATTTTCACCTTCAGTCATCAATACTTTCTGACAATCCTTTGCTAGAACATGTTTTCCACCTTATCACCTTATTAATTCCATGGCTACATCTTTTCCCATACTCCCACAGCAATTGCAGGACTCCCACTTAGGTTTCACTGACACTGAGAAATAGAAAACATTCTTCCCAGATGGGAAGCTCTCTTTGTAGTGAGGTAGCTCCTGTTGACAGAGCTGTGCTTCTGCCTATTCCTCCCCAAAGTTGAACTACACCAGCAAAGCCTTTTTTTTTCAACATTAGTCTAAAATTAGTCCACACTAGTGCTATTGACAGTATTAAAATCATGGAGGGGCAGAAAATTTGCATCCAAACCCAGTAGTTCAATAGGAACAGAGGTTTCCCCTGTGAGACACGGCCTCTGTTAAGCAGCAGCTTTGACTCTGCTTCTCTTGCACAGGCAGCCTCGATGAGGAACACAAGAAGTGTCTCCTGTGAGCATTACTACAACGAGGGCACCTTGTAGCATCGTTTGCTGCATGTACCAGCCTATGCACATGAAGCAATGAATAATCTTGGGAGAGACAAGAGTGGTGCTTCTGCACATAGACCAGCTGAACCACATGTCTCAACAGGAAAGGCACATACTTGTGTGTACATGCAAGAACCAGAGAGGGAGAAAGCGCTGGGGAGAAGGAATCATCTCCTCAAGCCTTGCTGCAGTCAGGCAGGGAGTACTGCAGGTGCTGCAGCACTGGAACCCAGCTAACCTTCCCCAAGCTGCAGAAACCTCCCTCACCTGCTGCCTGCTGGAGCTGCTATACAAACAGAAGGGCTGTGTTCTGCACACCTCTGCTTTCTGACTTCCGTGGGTAAAGAGGACTCTACCACAGCCAGCACAAGCTTCCAAAGATTACGGAGGATGTTTTCAAAAAATCCTGACAAACACTGGAAAGCATTACTGGGCAGCACAGCTAACACTGAGCTGGAATAAGTGAAGTGCTTTTCTTCAGGAAAAATACTGTGAGTAAAAGAAAAGTCAGAAGAAAGCAGCCATTCAGAAACTGTATCATTGGGTGTAGATGTATCTTCAGAATACAATGAAACAAGTACATGGGTCCCATATTCTGCCCCTCAGTAGAGCAAATATGAACCTTGTGGGTTCAGAAATATAAAATCTTAGAAAAAATTAGACCTCATTGGATGAACCCAGTATATAAGACCAAATAAGTACACTTAAAAAAAGCATTGAAGATACTTCTTTGAAACATTTCATTCAGTGTTTCCATGCCTGCAAAAATTCCTACCTCTAGAAACAAACTAGGGAATAAAACTCAAGACATAAACCCTAAAACCTGTGCCACTCAGGGGATGAATACTGTAATTATATAAAACCTGTTATGGTACTTAATAATGTGTGGCCTACCTGGAATCAATAGGACTAACTCAGCAGGCAGACAGCAAAATCTGTACCTTAATTTAATGTCTTACTTAAATTAAAAGGCTCACTTTCTGTAGGATTTCCAAGGTTCTTGTAATCTTCACACTTACCCTTGAATTTTTCATTTTCTTCTGCTACTGAGCAAAGTCTTGTTTTCAAATTGGCAGTTTTGTACTGTTGCCTCAATGAATGATTGCAGCAACTTGAAGTCTGCAATGAAAAGAGCAGCAGTTTAGGTGCAAAGCAAAATACAAGTAACAAGTAAATGTATCATGCAATTTCCACTGTCTAACAGCTCCTCCCCTACTAAAGGCCCTTTTCCACACCCTTTGTCCCACAATTAATGGTGTGTTTTCTTCTTGTTCCCTCTTCTTCCTGGAATACTGGTAAGATTCAAGGTGCAAAAATATCACAAAAATATCACTATCTTTGCACTCATTTCTCAAAATGATTAAGCTCATATTAAAAATATCTTCACATGCATATTTTCAGCATGTATTTATATTGTTTTCTGTTCTATTTCCTCTGTTGAAGCTGGTTAAGCTACTGGAAAGATTAGTTGAACAAGTGGAAAAGGTTGAAAGCATTTCTTTGGAGCTCATGCCTGTATTCAGCTTTGGTATCTGAGTTTTGCTGACTCAGTTGTGCTGAATGAGTGGCTAACTTGAAACTTTTCAGCCAGTGATTAGTCACAGGTAAGACTTTTATACAGTTGAGTCAGCTCTCACTCACCAAAAGATTCAGAAAGTTCTGAACATTGACATCATATGTTCAGATTAGGCTCAATATCCCTGAGCTAGGCAGCTAAGCCCTCTGTGCAATATGGTAAGCATTTTGAACTGGTATCTACAGCTCTTCTGCAGATCAACCAGAAAAAAAAAGAAAAAAAAGCTTCAATCTCACCTTAAGATGTTTCTGAGAGCACACAGACCTTTTACTAATTTAGAAATTTTTGCATTTCCTTGTGATAGTCAGGGATAGGAGCGCTGTGCCCAGATACGCACCAGAAGAAAACCGGCCAGAGTCAATGACCCTGGCTAGATGGGAAGGGATATTGAAGACCTCTGCTCCAATTTCCAAACTCAAAATTTTTCATGTATTGCATAAAGAAGCCTTGGAGAAGAAAGCAAGCCCATGTCTCTCTTCACCCAAGCAAATGTAAGTCTTATTGGGCAAGAGAATCCTGTTGAGGCTTGCTCTCTTTCTGGTTCAATAAGTGATGAATTACTCCTTGAGCCAGGGGGATGGTGCTGGTGCTGCATAGTTGTCCATAGATCTAACCCTCTTGGGGTGGTAGGAGCCGGAGTCCAAGGAGGAGACCATCCAGACCCTGCAGACATTGCTGACGTTTCCCCAACTCACATAAGTGCTTCTGAGAACCCAGCACAAGGCCCTGAAAATTGACTCAGAGATCATTAGGAAGCCAACAAAGTGCCTGGTACATGGATTGATCTTTTCTGAGAACTGCTGCAAAGGAAGCAGGTGGTTGCCTCTGCCAGCTGCAGTTTTTCCAGATTCTGCTTTGAAGCCAGGATGAATGTTGTTCCAATAATCGAGTATGCAGGCTGCAGAGATATATGGCTAGGATGGGTCCTAACTGGAAATGATGGGCTGCTTTGCTTTTGCAGGTAGTGGGTCCAGTGCCAGCTGGGCTTATAGACAGTCTCATCTCTTGCAGGCTCCTCTGAAGTGCAATGCAGTTAATATTGCAAATAGACTGGGATTCTGGTAGCACAGCAAGAGGAATGCGTCCAACTGGCAGAGAGAATAAATACTTCTCCAAACAGGCAGTAATCAGTTAACATTACTCTAAAACAAACATTGAGAAAGCACAGCACTTTAGCAATTAAAGGTCCAAATTTGCAAAATTAATTAGTGTTTCCCACAGCATAGCACTCTACTTATGAACAGCTCTATTGTAAATGTATGATGCTCTAATATGAAAAGAGAGCATTCTTATGTTAATTATCTAATTAACTAATCTGGGCACAATTAGCAGCTGAAACAGCACAGCATTACACTCTCTTCCTTCTTCCCTTCCGGATTCAAGATTGCCTTTAAATAGGTACTTTGGAGTGGCAGGGGACCCTGGTGACAGGGCTTGCTACCACGTTAGGCAGACCTCGGTGCCAGCAGAAGTTCCAGTGAGCAGGCACTGAAACAGGAGAGGCAGTAATATCTTTGGCATGTAATTTAGGAGGGGTAAAGGCAGCTATTTAATCTCATCCCTAAAGCTAGCCAGCTCTCCAGGGAAGCCATCCTTGTCACTTCACAAAAAGTCAGCACGAAATGCTCAAGAATACAGTTGTCTGTTTCTCTGTCCATTTGGAAACCCAACACCACTTCACCAGCCCCCCCTGAGAGCAGTATTTTCCAAAGAATGGATCAGTGGGTATTTTAGAGCTCTGAATATAGAGAGTCTCTTTCATTTCTACTTTGATGCCAGAGTAGCTATTGACTTCAGTAAAGTTTACTGTGGCATGAAGAGAATTAGCGAACTGCATGCAGATCTCTGACAGAAACTTACCAGGGAGAAGAACATTTGCTGAAAAAGTCTAAATCAGCCTCAGAGGAAGGCTTAGAAAATGTCTGAAAGTCCTAAATCAGATTACATCACAATGATCCTAAACCAGGGATAGAAATGAAAGAAGAATATTTATTTCAACATTTTCACTTTTGTACATTTGTATATCTGCATCACATGGTCTTTTTTATGCAGGAATTTGGGTTTGTGTGCAGAAATTAAAAAGGGCAGAAAACGGAAACAAGCTGAGGCTAACAAGCTCTATATGGAATTGTATAAAACATTGATCAATTTAAAATATTTTACCTCTCTTTTAGGGTGTTTTTCTTTTAGAGTTATGTTTGTCTGCTAGTTTAGGATTTTCCATTAAGAAATTTTGGGTAGATCTACTGTAATGCTTCATCTCTCCCACTCGTTCAATGGTCTCTGACAAGGGAAGGAGTAGTAGTCACACACCTTTGCCTATGCAGTGCAAGGCTGGTCTTGAGACAGTGCTGATCTACTATGCATTATAGAATTACAAAAAAATTTATGTTGGAAAGAACTGGAGTAGTTAGTCTAATCCAATACCAGCAAGATCTGCTGCACTAAATCTGCTTACTCTGGACTGATTCTCTTGAGTTCCAAGCATCTCCAAGGATGGACACTCCAGCACTTCTTCAGCCAATCTACTCCACCTTTTCCTGCTCTTCCAGGGAAAAGAATTTTTTAATAGCTAACTGGAATTTCCTGTCTTCCAAGCTGTGTCTGTTGCCTGTTGCCCTTTCACTGTGAATCTCTCATAAGAATCTGGATTCCTCTTCCCTACAGCTTCCCAATAGGTAGCTGCAGGCAGAGAGGAGACCTCCTGTCAGCTGTTCCTTCTCCATGCTAAAATAAACCAGCTGCCTCAGCTTCTCCTTCTACATCACTTGCTCCAGGCCCCCCCCCACCACCCTCACCCTGGTGACCCCTCCCTTGGACTCATTCTGGGGGGTTGATACCTTTCTTTTGCTGAGAAAGACAGAAATAGGCTCAGTGCTCCTGCTGACCATGCCATGTCACAGGGAGTGGTCAGTCCTGCTGATGCTCTGCTCTGCACTTCTGCCCAGGCAGTTTCACAGAGATGCTCTGGGTTTGGAAGGTTGCAGCACTTTGGTGGGCAGGTCCTGAGAAACCTGAGCGAATAATGAGGTTGGCCTGGCCTTCACAAAGCAGGGGTGCAGTAGACCAATGCCAGATGTCCCTCCTGCATAAGTTGTCCTGCAGGTCTGTGCAGGTCCTCAGTGGGCTGCTGTAGCAGGCACCCACCTCCAGCACAGAACCCAGTCCCTGCACACAAGAGCCCAAAGAGCAAATCTATATAGACCAAAAAATACTTTGCCCAAAGACTGAGAACTCCAGACTGATCTCTGCTTCACCCCAGCATAGCTCACAGCATATCCCACGTGAATAAATCCCACAGGGAGAAAGAATGAATCATCTCAGCAGTAGCATTGCACTGAGTAAACTCCTAACACAAGCAGCCAAAAGCTGCCTTGCCTGCCCTCTCATCCAACAAGAGGCACTTGCATTTGTCCATACTCTGAGGAGTCATAACCAGAGCCTGAGACTGTGGGCAGCCCATGTGCAATGCAGGGGGAGGGGAAAAAAGGCTAAACAAGAAAAGAAAATGAAAGAGAGAGGAGACAATTCCCAGACACCATCACTAGGTCATACATCCTCCAGCATGTGTCATGTAAGTCAGTTTTATTTAAAACTCTCTCTTAGTTCTTATGTTAACTTGTTCATAGAGACTAATCCTGTAAATAGTGTGCTTCTGGCATGACAGTTAACCTAGGAAAACATTATATTTCCTCATGGAAGGAAAAGGGACTGATTCTTCCAGGACCTTAAAATATAGTGCTGGCCACCTATTAATAGCTTTTGTCAAAGTGAATCATAATCCTCATCTCTTAAACAATGACTCATGAATTAGCCACAAAAATAATTTCATCTGCTGACCTCTATAAACAGAAATTAAAAAAAAAAAAAAAAATCAAAACCAAAGTCAAAACTCCATAAGCCATATAAAGTTCCATCATATCAATAATTAACCATAATTGACTAATAGGATGACAAAAAGAACTGCCTACCTTTGCTGTGGGGTAAATCAGCATACTTAATATATGTTACCAAATGCCACCACATTTCCATGTGTTTTATTTGAGCTTTGTGTGATTTGTTTAAATCAATAAGAACCCTTCTGAAACTCTCCAGCTGCCTCAGAAGGTACCATGAGGTGTTCTGGATACCTTTTACTACACTATTTCTGAAGCATGTCTTTGGGGTAGTAGAGTCTTTTCTTACAAGCTGCAATGAGGCTAGACACCTACCAATTCTCCAGTCAAGAGCAAAATCAAAACCTCAAATCTCAACTCTTTCACAACACACCAGTGTTTCAGTGGTGGGCTCCAGTGTCCATGGTGGCCTCCAAACACCATGAGAATAATTGTCCTACCCACTCATAAGAAATTACTGTACCAAGTGTCCTAGGGAATGCTTTATAATATGTTTTCATTTCAGGAAAATTCTATTCTCTTTTGAAGGACAGTCATGAGTGCTTTAGGGGGGCAGCCCCCAAATTTCAGTCATATCTACAATAATTTGCCAAACCAAGTTTTCAAGCTAGAGACGCTAGAATGCAGCTGTATGCCCTAGCATGGATTTTACCACTGTACAGAGCCTTTGGATCTCCACTAAGAACACCACAGAGCCCAGTAAGACATCTGTCTACAGACAGAAAGCCTGTTTTTTGTCTAGAAACAGACATTTCAGAATTTCTTCTTTATCCATGCAATTAGGGAAAATATGTAGAAAAACAGCACCCTGTGACTTACATTACAAATGGCTATTAAGCAATAATCTTTGAATTTTGCTATGTGAGTGCAAACTTTTATCATCAATCCAGAGGAAAAGTATTTATCATATATACATAAGAGACATTCGTGACCTGCTTATGGATATCCCACTAGCTGGAAAAAAAAGGACACCATGCAGCATTAATCAAACATATGATTTTCTGGTTTATTTCTTGAGCACAAGTCTGAATGGTGTTTTTTTGGGAAAGATCTTCATGAAATAAGTTGTGAAAGTACTGAAGTTCATCGTCTTTTGGGACCTCTAAGCAAGTGTTTCCAAATTCCATATGTTATCACATCCATAGAATTTGTTACAAATATTACTAGTTTGTGCCAGAAAGTTTACAACAAGATGCTGGCTGACTACCAAACCACTAACTCTCCAGGACTGGCTTAGCGACAATTGAGTGTGTTATTTAATGAAAGAGAGTATCTGGCCTATGGAAGCCTGTAAGACTTCACAACGTGGTTTGCTCACTCAGTGATCTCGCTTGGCAGCTCCCTGCTCAGCGTGGAACCCCACCCAGGCCAGCTATGCTGAGCCCAGACTGTCGTCTGAGCCATTGCCTTTCCTTCTTGCCTCAGATGGTCTGAAATTGCATTCAGACTCTCCATTTAGAAATAAAGGCAAATGGTGTGCACAGACATCACTCTTTATATAGGCTGGAGTGCTGATGCCCTGCTCTTGTTCAGCAAGCAATTATAAAGGCTGCATTTAGCAGCAAAGCTGAACTTCTGGTAATGCTCACTGATACTTCTTTTTAAGGGTTTGGGTTTTTCTCCTTTTTCTGAGAGGGAGATCAATACCATACTTTCCCCTTCCATACTGTCTTTCATCCCAAAATACTTCCCAGTTTAAACATATGTTTACAGAAATTTTTTTAATATGTTCCTGAGCCATGGGAATAACAGAAGCCCTGTGGTGTAATGTGCAAAGCATCACTGCTTTTAAATTGAAGTGGGGAAGTATTGAATATTCCCTTTACCTGGAACTACAAGGGTAATTAAAATAACTGGAACATCAGCTTAATTAAAAATACTCTATGACCTAGGAAGATTGTTACTGAGTCCAAATGATTGGATCCCTCTTTTAAGATTGCCCACATAAAGAAGTTTTATGTATAAAAAGGTACTGGTACTCTTCATATTAAAAAAAAAAAAAAAAA
>VZTR01028037.1:243062-305973 GCA_013400775.1 Chaetops frenatus | reverse complement strand
AGGAAAAAAAAAGTTGTTGTCCTTTAAACCACAACAGAAAAAAAGAAAAAAAAACACTTAAAGAGCTGCTCCTAAAAATATAAAATGTATTTTAATTATGAAAGGGAATTAATTTTAGATTGACTGAGGAAAATCTCATGGGGCATTCAGCCAATTCATCCATCTCCTATCACCAGAGAATTTCAGCTTTCCAAACAGCCCTGTAACATACCACTTCTTTGGATCTTCTCTGAATACCAAGCTTATTATCTTTTGACTCCTTCATTATCTGTCAGTGATATAAAATGCAGCATGTACTCCTAAGGAAATTAAACACTGAAGAAAAAAACGCATTAGGCTATCTAATCACTCTTCCCCTCCCCTTTCCAGGGTTTCTCCCTACTGTATCATCTTTGCCCTTCAGCCACACACAAAACCTTGTCGGCTTTACCACTGTTCTCTCCCTTTCTGTTCCTCCATTCCCTGCCACTTTGTTCCTTAAATTAAAAATATGTAGCAATATCTGAATTCAGCTGCCTGGGACAGTGTCAGGTGAGTGAGGACATGATGCTATTCAGACAATTTATGGTTACTATTAGCCAAAAGGACTGAGTGCTCTTCATCTTGATCTCCAAAATGGTCCCAACTAACCTGGTCCTAAATCATGGTTCTAAAGGTAACTCAAAAAACCCACACGTGGCTCCTTGGTGCTCTGTCCCAACACTGATGTGAGTGCTCAGGCTCTGTGCCTACAGCAATGAAGAGCTGTAGGAGAGTGAGATGTACCCCGGGTTTTGTCACTGGAAGATGCTTGGAAGATGCCTTTGAACAACTGGATACCCCAGTACCTTGTCTTGTATAATTAGATGCCCTTTGTCAGCAACCACTGCATGAAGAACTGGGTGCTAGTAGCACTGGTAACACCCATAGCACAACAATTTCTAGTCTAGTCCCAGTAACTTCATATCTGTTAAATGCCTTTATTCACCTCAGTTTCCTCTTATTTTCTGCAGTACCTATATTCGCACTGCTCATTTCAGTTCAGACATCTCCCTGTATTCTAAACCATCTCAAACTCCACTGCTGCCTTCATCTGCACACCCACCTCCTGCTGTTTCCCCAGCTGCTCCACAAGTAGCACTGCTCCAACAGCCAGATCAATGGGCAGAAAATTTTCTTATTTTTGCTTTTGTGATACATCTGAAAGTTCACCTATTCCAGTGGCACAATGCCACAACATTCTCCGGGGGGTGCCCCTCTTCACCATAATTCCCTGTCCCTAGGGACTTCTCCACCCTGCTTGGATATTGCACAGTGCCCTGTGCTGAATGTGACAGTGCTCTCTAAAGGAATTTGAATTGAAAGCTGTAAATTGTGAGATTTCCTGAACAGCAGTCTGGGAGATGGCAAACTATTTTATATTCAAATTATTTTTAAAAATATAAGTATGTTAAAAAGTTCAGCAGCTGCAGATATCAATAGTAGTAAGAAAAATGCAAGAAATCAAAACCATTACCATAGTTTCTAACTGAAAGCAAAGTGTCATTTTAAAATAGTGCTGTGGAGAGCATAGGGATTTTCCTTTACTGGAAAAGAAGATCAGATTTTAGAACAGAAAAAAAAACATATGATGAGGATAAATAAAATCTAACAAACAAAAATAAAGTAATTAGGAAAAATTATACCAAGAAGTGAAACTTTAAATGCCTTCCAAAAATTGCGCCATTCCAAAAGTTGAGATAAACTAGACCCACTCCAGCTGCAGGATAGCTACTGACTCCTGCCAGCTGAGGATCTGGAGCAGAATGTCTCAGCTTTCTGATGAAATTATAATCAGAGTAGAAAAGGACAGATTATTCAGTCTTCTTCAATAATACAAGAAATCTTTCATGTGGGTCAGAAGAAACTGTATCTAAAAACATGAAAAGTTGCAAAATAGTGGGTAGGAACCTGTGCTTTTCCCCTTTTCCAACACAAAGGTTCTGAGATGCTTCACAGCCCATAAAGCAAAGCAGCAGGTTTTGCCTACCCCCCTATACAGCAAACTCTCTGCCAGTGGCTGGCTCAAGGCAGGACAAGATCCATTAGCAAAGTCACAGGAAATAAGCTTTGGGCTCTTACATCACACTGATGTTGAGTAAGTTGAAAAACATACGGGATATATGAGGATAGCTTTTATGGATATCCTCATCTCAATTAAATGCATATCTTTATTAATATATTAATTAATATCTAGCAAATATTTAAGAACTTCAGATTTAGGGCATAGTCCTGCAGTGATTGATTAGGTTAAAGAAAAAATTTGCTGTGCTTGGGATGGTCTTAAGCTCTGTTTGCAGGGATTCTATTCCAAGTAGAGTAACACAACTTTGATCATGCATGGCCAATCCTAAATTCCTCTACTTTTAAATACTTTTTAATTATTTTATGGTTTGGGTCCATAGTTGTTGTCTAGTCTGCTAAAATCTGCTGATCCTCTTTTGAGAGTATTTTAGTTTATTAATGTGAAGAGACCTTGTATATCCACACTTAGTGATTACTAATTTCCCTTCTTCTCTAGACCGTTTTGTGTAGGGTGTCTCACTTGAAGATTTTTTTTTTTTAATCCCTGTTCATATCATACTATTAAACTGTTGTCTTCACCATGCAGCCAAATCTTACTGTAAGATGCTGCTATAAGGGAGCCCAGAGTTTGTGCCTGAGATGGCATTCATGGAACTGACAACTTAGACATAATTCCCTGGAAAGGAAATGCACACCACTAAAAGTACATTGAGCTGCAGGATATTGGCTGATTATCCAAAATGTATAGATATTAATGTAGCATGTTGAGCAATGTGAAGGGAAACTGTGAAGAAGTTGCAGAAAGCTGGTTTAGAGATGAAATTCTACTTAGGTAATGAACACGTTGCCATTATACCCTCCTGCTCTCACTCCCATTCAGTTATCCTTGGCTGCCAAACAAAATAAATGGCACATCTCTTGTGAAATCACATTTACATTAACTTCACCATTTTTAAAAATATCTTTAAATTGTCTTATATATATTATAGCTCATTCTTAGACATGTAGACAACATGGCAACAGATCAAACTCTTGGATGGTTTCTGAGATTCCAGGTGCTTATGTCAGTGTCATTTTCATTTCTTTAACCCCCTTTTTGCAATTTAATTTTTGGATTAACTTTCTGAGGCTCCCTGCTACCAAGGCATTCATCCTTAACACTACTCCCCAAGTGAAATAAACCTAAGGTGATATTGCAGCCTCTAATGCCAAGCTTGCAGCCTTGCAGTTATGGCTGACACTGCTCCCAAAATGTTTATGAAGTATGTTTAGAAGTTTTTTAGAAAACAGAAAAGGTTCTGTGAAAATATCTTCCATATTAATTTTTTTTCATCAGATATATGCATAAAGAGCCTCCTAAGTTCTCAAATTGGCAAATGATGATTAAAAATATATTGTCTCCACATTGCCCCAGATGACAGTGGGGTAGAAGGGAAACCAAAACTTTAAAACTACTAGCCACTAACATTTTTATTTTAAACAACAAAGTGCTAAAGAAATATTTCTCAAAAATATAACTTCCAAGGAAAAAATTTCAAAACAAAAATCCAGTTACCCCCCTTCTCCTCAAGCCAGTTTTGCCCTTTGCTCACTCTCATCTTCTACCACTGTGTCCACCTTAGATTGCAACACGCCAACAGTAGAGATTTGCTTTGTCCTGATTGTTCTACAGACAAAATGCCAAATATAAAAATACACAGCAACAGCAATTTGCTGGTCACATGTGTTCTGAAATGTCATCTCTTTGACTGAGACTGAGGGGAACAGAATTGTAAGATTACTGTGGAAAGCAAAGCTCTGAGTAGGAAAACAGAAGGGTCAGTGTAGCTTCAAGTTATCAAACAATATGTTTTGGGTTGGGTTTGGGTTTATTCAGATTAGTTTGCAAGCCAGAGATAACCACATCGTTTTGCATCACTAAATCAGACCTTTCAAAGCCAAAATAACTAGTAAAGTACTTAAAGGCCACAGATTTGTTTGATGAGTTATCATGAAGGAGAGCAAAGGTTAAATCCATACAGTTTGCTGTTCTGGATTTTTTTTTTATTTTATTTTATTTTTTTTTTCTTTTTTGATGACAGAACTGAAGAGTCATGTTGAATTTAATGATTGAATGAATACATAAGTCTATGTAATATTATATTCCAATGAAATACTATATGCAGATGAAAATAAAGTTAATGCCAATGTCAAGTTCATCTCTGGCCTACCTCCCCTCTGCTTCCTAAGTCATTACCTGGTATTTATTTACAAGACTGTAGAAAAAGAAATATCTTGGAAAAACAAAGGTTTTGGGCTCAGATTTCAGGCATGAAATGAAGTCGCACTGTGTGATTTTGGGTTTGCCATTTAAAAGCTTACAGTGTGTTTGCTTGAACAGTCCCGTTTTTCAAGAAGAGGAATTTACTTCTTTGGAGCTGACGGTCTCAGAAGAGCTGCTCAGATGTTTTTATTAATTAGTTAATATTTGTACAATGCTTAAAGTATCAGGCGTTGTATAAATGTTAAGCTATGGAATTTGGTTCTACAATTAAATGGCAATTATAAACAATGAAAAATACATATTTATATATTTGCTAGGAATTTACATGAGTATGATATATTTGATAGCTTAGCAGAGAGCTCCTAATCTATCCAAAGCCCTATAAAGTTTAGGGATATGGCTAACAGCCTATTTAAATAACATAGCAAAAGTCATATTTTCCCCAGTGTTTCCATGTTAGGCTTTAAGGCTTCAATTAAAAGCAATTTAAGAAGAGAACTTTCACATCTGATTTTCCCATGTAGTTGCCATTGACTAGACCTCTAACACAAGTAAAATAAAAATTTTCCCCTGAAATCACATTGATCATTCACATTAAGTGCAAATTAAGAAAAAATAGACTGCACACACTCAAGTTTGGCTTAAAACCTCCAGTCTTGAAAGCTTCCAGTTCATCTGTTGACATTAAAAAAGATACAAGTACCAAAGAAGCAGAAGAAAATGCTGAGTGCCTTGTTACTTTTCCTGGCTTGTTCTTCTACATATGACTGTCAGACTGTTAATGAAAAGACTCTTAATGAATCAACACTCTCACAACAGTGTCACTAATGAACTACTGGTAACTGGAAAATGAGACTAAAAATACTATGTCTCACTTTAGTGCAGAGTTATCTTATCAATATGCCGTAGCCAGAACTGCTAGGCTGAAAAATGCATTTACTTAAGAAAATAACATCATGGAGCAGAACCAGGGCAACAACAACATTTCTTTTGCCAGAACACACTTGTAGTTGGTGGGTGGTTTGTATAACCTGAGCGCTTAATTAAGTGTATTTTTCCAATAAATACATTGGACATTAATTTTTACTGATGGCTAAATATCTTCTAAGTAGCTACCCTGTCTCTTAGGCAACCAGACTAGATTTTAATAACTTGCAGGACAAAAGAGCAACAGGCCAATAGGGTCTGGTAAGGATGTCAGCATTTCCATTATAAAACCCATTTTAGCACTGGGGAGGGTACTCTAATTTGAACATTAAAACGTGCTGGGGATAGTTTTTATCCGGGAGTGATTTTCTGGTTTCTGTTTTTCTAATAAGAGCCATTTGCATCCATTTGGAAGAATCTAAAATGTATGGAGCTTGCAGGGGGGAAGAAAAAAAAGCTTAAACAAAATATTAAAAAAACAAAGAAGAAGGAACTAAAACAGAGTGGACTTCAGGGTTTAAAAGTAGTATTGAGCCTTCATGTTTGACTCAGAGAGGCTGATGCCAGCAACAGTGAAGCTGAACTAGGATGGTCCCAATGTGTGACAGCAGGTTTGTGCTGTAAAACCTGGAGGAGCTGATTTACAGTGCTGCCATTGTTGGGCTGGGAAACCAGAGGCACAACATGCTGCTCATGGTGGTGGGCTAAGGTGGCCCTTTGGAAGTAGAGAATTAAATCAAATCCCTGGTCAGTCTGTACATCCTAAGGATACAGAACTCTCTCTTAAATGGAGTTTATGTGTTACTGTTGTGGGCACTTTCTAATTCCAGCTCAACATAAATCTAAAATAGCCTTCACTTCCTTTGTTAAATATATTTTCAGAAGGTTTATATGTGTTCTGGATCAGGTATGAATCATCCATTCCATAGAAGAGAATTTCAGGTATATATGAAAATCGTTCTCATATATTCAGTAGTTTTATATATATTTAAAGTTGTAAAGTTGTTTGTAACAAAAGATGTTTTATAACTAAACTACATTATTACTATGAACTCAGCCAATAATATGTGTTTTAAAGCTACCTGGGTACAAGTTCACAGCAGCAGTTCAGTCACCATCCACATCTGTAAAAAATAAAACAATAAAAAAATAAATTATGCATGTAGGAGAGGCTGTCAAAATTCATTCAGGCACTTCCATTTTATACACATTTCATTTCCTAGATTTTAAATACTGAAATATTGATTTATACTGTCAAGGCATCCTAAATGTACATAGAAAATAGACTTCAGAGACCTTACAGGCTCTCAAATACCCTCAAACAGCACAGATAATGCAGTTTCTATACAGACATTCTTATTTTCAGGTTTTTGGCTTTTTGGGTTTTTTTGGGGGCTTCTTTTTTTTAATAACCTGTACTTCTAAGATTTTCTACATAGCCTTTTTCATGCTGTCCCAGGCGCTCTGGACTCCATCAGGGTCATATCTGAAATTAGAAGGCCAGGCAGTTTCTTGTTTTCTTGTCACCCAATCTCCCAAGAGGGCATGGTACAAAACTATCCACAAAAAAAAAAAAAAAAAAAAAAAAAAGCTGGTGGCAAGTGNAAAAAAAAAACCATAGAAGTGCTCTCCTGAGATAAACTGTGCTTACAGACCTTTTAGTGAAAAAGCCAGCCACAACATAAGACAAACAGAAAACCAGAATTTTCTGAGTAATATTTATTCAAGTTTTCCTACTGTTTCTCAAAAAGGCAGGAAAATATTTGGAAATACATTAAGTGGCAAGCTCATGCAGTCCCCAGCAAGTCCATCCACGGCCTTCTCTACCAGTTTGCTGCTTCTCCAGGGCACTGACTGCCTTCAGCAGCGTTCACAGACACACAGTGGGCCTCAGCTGCAGAATGCATGTGGTGGCTCAGAAGGAATTGTGTCTTTATTTTTGTATGTTGCTGGAAACCAGAGCCATGTTTTTCTCATTTCAGAGGAGGTGCTGGGATCAAGGACTTGAATCAGACATGGGTGCCAGCAGCCAGAGGACTGGCAAGGTTTCAGCAGGGCTGAACCCCGGGAGGGCCCTGTGCCCTCAGCCAGGGCTGCCCTGCACACTGAAAAGCAGAGACAGCCACCGGGCAGTACCATCCACCTGGCTAAAGCTTTCATCTGGCCAGCTCTGTCCAGAGTCACAAAGCAAAGCTGCTGAAGCCCTGCTGCCAAGCAGAGGTTGTGGTGAAGCCTTCACAGCCATCCAAATCCTGCCATGCAGCTCTGAATTGCACTGCTTCTCCTCAGAGCAGGCCTTGGTACTGTGCATGCCAGCTTGAGGCACAGTTAGGCACTTCCCTGGCTATTTGCTTAGTAATGGGAACTCTCATTGTTTGGCCACAATTTTTGCAGTTTCTGCCTCGTCTATTTTACTGTCAGAGACTTGATGGCCAATTATATCTTTCAACAGTGAATGGGAACACTGTTCACCGTGTCTACCTTTCCTATCAGCACTTAGATATAAAATCTTATATATGTATAAAGGAGAAGAGAGTAAGTCCCATCAAAAATGACATGCTGGGATTTCAGGAGGATGCAACATCTCAAAATGAAACTTGAACAGCTGCTGGATGATATAACCTGAATAAAAGTAATTAAAAGAAAATGAGTTCTGCCCTCTTGTATCCTCCTGACTCATGCCTCATTTTCTACTTCAGGATTTAGGAAAGTAAATGTCTATTTCTGTGTCCATCACCAGAGCGACATCACAGCAAGTTAATTAGAACACATGACAGAGAGGTGCTATTTTTGCCTTCAAATAAAGATCTTTCTGTTGCACATGAACATTTTTCTTTCTGAAATAGGGAGAGAAACTTCTTAGCTACCAGCTTTTTCCCAAAGGTGTATAAAAATTATGCTTTTTCTACAGCTTGCAAGCTTCATGATTAGAATTGTCAACCATGGTATATTAAAGAGGATACAGTCAGACTTGACTGATCAAGCTTAATTTAGCCTTATGCTTGTGTTTCTGAAACATGGTAAACAATTTTTAGCATGTACATGCTTACTGACTTGCAGACAAAAAACATTTTTTCCTTATTTGAATAAAAATGAAATCTACAAACTCATGACCTGTGTATTAATTACAATTTTTATATTCCATACCGCATTGCTTCAAGGACAGGCCTAAATACTAACATTTATTTGTATGCCTTGATAAAGAATATCCCAGGCATTTTCTACAGAAGCTAAAAACCCTATTTCCCCCTGAGTTTCCCCTTCCCCCTCCCTGTGTTGTCATGTGGAAACAGCAATTTGTCTTATGTGGGAACTTCTCTTGACTGCAGGATCCAGAGTGCCTCTCTGAAATGTTATTTTTTCCCAAACTGTGTGTCTAAAGCTGGATGTCCAAAGTCATATTTAACAGTCTGAAACCTGTGAGTGAAAACATTCAAAAGCAGACACCACTGATCAGAATTCTTCACTATCCAAGCTCTTTTTCCCTTGGCCTTGCCTTACCTTCCACTCCATCCTCAGAAAGGAGGGCCAACTGCACCCAGGGAAACAGACCTTCCCCATAGCTTAATGAGTTGTCTTGATCCATTAGGGGATTCACAGCAAACAAATATCACCAGTGCTTGCAAAACAGAGCTGTGCATGAGCTGTGCATAAGCTGTCATAGGTCAAGCAGCTTGTCAATTTCTTTATGGAGATAATGGCCCAATAACTCCACAAGTTAGCATTCAGAAGGACTCAGCTCTAGCTTTTATCTTGATGCTTTACCTACAACCTAGCAGAAGTACTCAAAGGAGGCCTTGGATTACAGCTTCTGTCTGTCTTGAAGACGTAGGGACCCTAGACCAGGTGATGGTCACAAGCAAGGGCTCACATTTCTCTGACCAGTGATTTAAGCACCTCCAAAAAGCCATTTCCAACTGGGAGACTGCATTAAAAAAACAATAGGGTGAGAGGTACAGGATATGGAAAAATGTTGTTAAAGTACATGACCAGATGAGGAGAAAAAATAGAAGCATTGTGATGGTTTTATGGACTTTCTGAATATATTCCTAAGTGTCACGCAATTTTAACATTGCTCTGACAGGTTAATATGTGCAACTTGTCTCCAGGGGCGAAGATTAAGTGGCAACAAAGCTGAAGGGAAAAGCATTGCCAATAAATGGTGAGAAAAAATTTTATAAGCACTCTTTCCCTTTTACTTTATTTATTTAAGTAAAAGGAAAAAAATTGCAGCATATACATGGTTAAAATAAGACTCACAACAGGCAAACTTTAATTATTGTTTTAACAATGTGACATACATCCCCAATAATTTTCTTTCTGAAAATTACATGGATAGTTGGATAGTCCAGACCAACAAGGCAGGGCCATGGTCAGGAGAAAAGAAGTTCAGCTAGCAAGGGAGGCAGGAACCTCTCAGTGAAAAGCACAAGACATAGGTGGTATCTGAGCTCTCCTAATGGCAGAAGGACAATTTGCTCTACCACTCCCAAGATGGGCAGTGCCAGGGCTGTTCCTGAGGGAACTGAGCAATGGAAGGAGTGAGAGGCAGGAAATGTGCAGTGCCAGAATTGTACAGATCATAGTGCTGGCTGGGATGTTATGAGCAAGGCCCAGGACTGAAAGGCAGGAACACCAGCAGCCCACACTGCAGAGGGTGCAGGGCAGAGTCATGGCCACAATCGCTCAGGGACTGCTGGGCATGGTAGCACAGGAGCCATCCAAGAAACCTGCTCCTTTAGTAACCCATCATAATTGCTATTGAACAATGTACGGAACATTAGTGTCCTGAACAAACTTCTTTCATCAGCTGAGGAGACATATTTTCCCCGTCAAACCAGCTCATCTTTATTTCACTCTTTGATGTAAGGGCAATGTGTTTTTAAGAGACATTTCTCAAAAAGGGAAGAGCAGTCATTTGGCAACATGAAAGAGAGTAATGCCGTGAGAATAAGGAACTGCAGAGCAAAATGTGTAGCAAGAGCAGAAGGAACACAAAGGCAGCAAAAATAGAAGGCACCTTGGAGTAGAGAAACAATAAGCAGCAGAATCCATAGACAAGGGCCCCAGTAAGGGTCCAGGAGACACATTCGGGGCAGTGCAGGAAGTAAGAGAGGACAAGAGCATCAGGGTTACAGTGGCTGGCAAAAAAGCACAGCAGTGCCAAAAAGAAAGCTGCCAAGTGGCCATTGGGCTGGGGAGGGAAAGGTGGGCTCACAGGTGAGGGTATTACCCTGCAAGGCACAGGGCAGCCCTTTTCCTTCACTGGGCTCAGGTGGTGGGTGAGAAGTCTGAGCTGAACTGCTGCCAGGAGTTTGTAATGTTGAATTTAGATGGGACAGTAATGAAAAGCAGGAGGAAAACATTTTAGTACCATTAATTAATTGGTTTCTATGTTATATTTAAAATTCCTGGATGCTTTTTTCAATGACAATTAACTCAGCTTTATGTTTCTAGTAAATAAACCTCTCCATTTTGTAGCAGCCCCTTTTAAGCTGAGTGGAAGAGGAAATCAGACCCCTAATTCTGACCCCTACTCTGCAAATCACCAATTTTTTCCACAGCAAGATTGAATGCGCCGTTGTTGTTCTGCCAGCCCTTAACGCAAATTAATGACTTAAATTACCTTTCATCTCACCTTATAAATTCTACCTTGAAGCAGCAGAAAGCCCAAGGGCTCTTGCATAACCAGATGAAGACAAGTTCACTGCCTCAAATCCTTCCCTTCTTGCTCTACTTTACATCAATTCTTTATAAGAAGAGGTCTCCAGGGCTAACAAAGGAGCTGGCCATGCAGCAGAAGGTGCCGTGGGACTTTCAGAGGTAAAAACCTCTCTCACGGTGACTCAGTGCACTCCATTAGTCCTAGGAAACACAGGGCACATCGAATGCAGCAGATGTGCCCTCACTTGCCAGGCTTCAGACAAATGCAATCAAATCTATTTTAATCATCTATGAAATGCAAATGCGTTCCACTTGCGCACCCGCAAGATCCATTGTCTTCCTCACTGAAGCGTGCGATAATGCCAATTAAACGCCGTTGCTAACTTAATAGGTGTTCCGATTGCCTATGGGAAATTATCTTTACTTTTTTATTAGTAGAATTAGTGGTAGCATTATTTCACATTGCAAAGATTTTAAAATGTTTTGATAATCGTGTTGGGGTTTGTTTGTGTCCTCCTTTCCACTGGCTCAATGGCCGGCACCTATCCAGACTGAGCAGTGAAATCTGTGTTTGCATTCAGAGAAATGGTGCTGTGTGATTCTGAGTATTAAAAATACCCTTCTCAACTTCTTCTAAACGACCCTACACAAAGTGACAGTTGCATTAATCTGCTGGCAATTTTGCTCACACATACAGGCTCCCGCACATGCACACAGCCCCTTTGTTATTCTGCTAGAAATGGCCAGGCAGCTGTAAAGATGTTTATTCTCAGACCCACAATGAAAAATGTTTGCAGTATGTATGTAGCCTACAAAGTCAAGAATGATAAGCATTTAAATCAGACTGGCCATGCCAAGTCAATATTTCGATATCAGAGGAATTGATTCTTGATCTAGTGCCAGCACTGTGTACTCAATGTACTGCAGAAAAATCCTCGCCCAGTCTTCCTGCCAGCACACTGTTAGGGATGACAAGCATGCAGTTATCTGATAGAGCAGATATTTGTTCCAAAAGACGATTTTCATTTCAAAGACAAAACATGAAAAGAGCTTACTTGTGGGGAAACCAAATACTGTATTCTCCTCTTGATAAATCAAGCTTTAGAGAAATAATGCCAAAGAGAGCAGGATTCTGAAAAGAACTTCTGTAGCTCTTTTCATGCTTTTTCAGCTACTCAGCTGGCTTAACTTGTGCATAAGCTAATCTTGTGTTTTCCTAAGATGTGTTGAGAAAGAGTTTATTTGCAAATAATTATTTAGTGATAAGGATGCATGTCTGTTTGCTTTTAAACAGCTCCTACAAAGCTAATTAGGGGGTTTATCATAGAACACAGGGTTCTATATGGTTTATACCTTAAGCTGCTAATTATGGGATTTTCAATAACATCTCTTTCTTTCCTTTGCAGAGAACTAAGACAGTATTACTAGACAATAAAAGCCCTGTTTCAGTGAAAAAGGTGAAATTTCTTCATGTCACAATCTTGTCAGCTCTCCTCATGGCTGAATTTACATAAAAGTAACCAAGTATGAGTAATAACAGACAGGAGAGGGAAACATCTTCATACCCTCTGAGACCAGGGACTAACACAATAGTCCTTTTATACTCAGCAAAGACATCTTTGCTATTTGGCCACAGACCTCCAGATACACTGTCTAATTACAGTTAGCAAGCAGCATGCCCTTGACACAACACAGAATAAATATAACCTGCCCTTTCAAGTGTGTCACTGTGCTCAACACTTATTTTATGTCTTCACACTACTAACCAGACCTTATACAAAGAAACTCAACCATGCCTGTACCCACAAAAATTAAATTGTATCACATTGAATGCTGCTTTATTTTATCAGGACATCAAGCGGGATTGACACCAAATTGCTACCATCCAGCTACATTAACTGAGGGTCTACCTCACTCACAGCTCTTCCTTGGGGCATAATTACTTGCATGCTGTATTTCACTGCCACTCTTTTATACAAGTGCAAATATGGAGTATCCAACCAGTTTCAAAGAAAAGTTAAAGGTAGACTGTAGAGAAAATTAGTCATAAGCATATCAGGACCTTACTGAGATGCAGCCCAATTAAATCCTATACACACATCCACTGTGGAGGCCATTAATAAGATGCTAACAATTTCTGTATGTCCCTGCTGGGCTTTATACAAAATTTTGCCCCTATAATGAACTCTGCAGGCTTTACAGGTGGGATTTTTCAGAAGTGTTCAACACTGATCCAGATCCACTCTCCTTGAAGTCAGCAGGAATTTTAACCATCGGCGTTAGGGGGGAGGTAGGAAAAGGTCAGCCTTGACTGCTTTTGAAAATCCCACCCCACCAGTCTGCTTAAGCCCCATGCAACTCTGAGGGAAGAGAAGTTTTGCTGTATTTATAGCACAGAGTAAGGAGTCTCCGTATAAAATGAATATCAGATTATGTGCTGCAGAAGCACAGAATATTTTTGCATTGTTTATCTGTCAAAAGCACCAACCTTCAAAACAATACATAAGCCTACACGAATAAACAAATCGGTCCTACCCAGGGAGGGTAACTGTTTGCACTCACTTATGTAGCCTAGAGACCCAATACAGCTACTGATCTGGTCACTTAAGAAGCAGAAGTGCTACCAAAAACCAGAGCTGTACACAAGACCAAGATGCTGGAAAAATAATCCAACTTAATAGAAAAAGGCCCAGAAATTTTGAAAACTGCTTACAAGGATCAAAAACTCTGATAGACTCTGGGAATCCAGAGGAAGTAATAGGAGTTCCCCTAGTAGGTTGTTGATTCAGGCTTCAAATTAATTATAAATTCATAATTAATTATGAAGTGCTACCCCTTGCTCTTCTTTCCTGTGGCCTGAGGAAGAGATGGATTCTCAAAAGCTCACAGCCAATTTCCGATTTATTTTTAGCCAGTCAGTCTCACAAAAGGTCTTACCTACATCTTGGGGACTTGCTCTTTTATATTCCATTCATGTATAGGCTAATCAGCAGGTGCAGTGATCTGTGACACTTAAATAGGAAAGATGCATATAAAAAGCAAAGGCAGAGCAGGGTACAAAGCCACATATCGCCAGGGTGTCCTGCAGAGATGGGTGCTCATGACCTTGTTTCTCCCATCAGCATCCACCTCCAGCTAGGAAGTGAAGGACTCTTTTGCTCCATGATGCACTAAGAGGCAAATCTTCAGAGGATGCTCATAGAATCATAGAGTGGTTTTGGGTTGGAAGGGACCTTAAAAATCATGGGCAGCTACACCTTCCACTAGACCATGTTGTTCAGAGCCTCATCTAGCCTGGCCTTGATGGGTCTCCTGTTCTTGCACCTGAGCCACCACACTGGGAGTGGCAAAACTTTTCTTTCTCCCTGCTGACTTTCTAGCTCTCTAAGCATAAGAGTGTTCCATATTAGTGTTGGGTTTTTATGTTTATTTATTTTCTAGCCTTGGAGTGGCAAAACTTTTTCCACTTTCGTCCACTTTCCACTGTCATAAATATCAGTATGTAAGTAAGAAGCAGTGTCTGTGAGGAAAAGGGGTGATATATGCAGCTCAGCACATTGAAATAATCTTTTTTTTCAGTCATTATTGAAGGACGGAGTGGTTATAGCACAGCTTTTGCTTACAATTACAAAATCAACATACAGCATCTAAATAACCTTAAAAACTTTCAGTGTCCAGTAAACATTGATCTCTAATCCATTAAGTTTATTCACTTCAGGACTAAGCAGCTTGAAATAAAATGCTGTCCTATGAATCAGCAGCCTTTTCGTAGATGACAGGAACAAAAGTTATCCAACCACGTGGTATTTCCAGCTCACTTGGCATAAACTAGTAGTAATTCTGAAGCAGGATAAAGTGGTTTGGATAAGTAACACCGTGGCTGAGTGCAGAGAATGAAGAAATGGGCATTCATTTGATAGGTCTGCCTCCATTTTCCTGTGTAATCTCAAGTAAATCACTTATTTTGTTTTAATTTTCGAGTTTAAAAGGAATATATGGAGCTTCTCATGCTTGCCTGGTCTTCAGAGTAGAAATTGTCTTTAAACATTTGTATGTACAGCACTAAACACCACACAGTCCTGGTCCCGGTCAGAGCCAGTAGCTGTTATCATAAGAAAAATCAGTAAATAAATCAGGATTTGTAAGAAGCCCACGTGCTCTGAACCCAATGGCACGTGACCAGAAGATGGCAATATTCAAACTGGAGGACTGAGGCAAGGGTCCTTATGGGTCATACACATCTCTGTTCCCCCAGGTTACCCCCACCTCCTTCTGTCGGCAATATGAAACCTCCACCACCGGCTGAAATCACCTTCTGAGCCAGGAGTAGGAGTAGGTAATTTAGTTTCCATGGTAATGCAGTTCTGGACCATTCTTAAACAGAAGCTGCCAAGTATGACAAATGGTAGGTGCTGATTTTTTTATGTGAACAGCTATTCACTATGAATTGAAATGAGATTGCTAAATTCACTTTCCTTGGGACTGGAGCTAGGGTCAAAAGCTATTGTTACATTCAAGCCATAGTCCAAAACTAGCACTTTAGTCACCCATCTCTAGCTGCAATATAGAAATTTTTAAGCCATAGAATAAAAATGAATGACTCAATATCAGAGTTGTCAAATAGATGAGACAGATTTACATCAAGCAATTCTAAAATGCTCTGTAGCCATGAATTAAAGGAAATGACATATGACAAATGACTTATTCATTCCCTCATGAGGAAGAAATTCTCTTGCAAGCACTGCTGAATGTTGTGCAGTTGCTATCATGTATATGTATATATGGAATCTACATTAGGATAAACACATGAAATGATAAGGGCTTAAATTCAACTACTTTTCTTCCATGAGCCACCACCATATAATATGCCACAGTAGGTTTTTCACTCTGCTAATCTCCCCAAACAGTATGTAATTGGTCTTGGAAAATGCTGTAATACTGTAATTAGTAATTAGTAAAACGACAAATAAAAGAGGAAAAGGCCTTTCCATTTTAGTCTTGTTTTTCTTCAGAATGAAGCAGTAGGAAGACAGGTTGCCAGGTCAACTGTTATTTAACACCATCTCTGCCATAAAAGCAGCCCAAAAAGCAATTCAATTTTGCCCAGGCTGGGGAAATGGGGAGAGGATGGTCCCACCAGTCACCATCCAACTGCAGGTGGATTAGTAGGGTGCTGCTGGATTACCTGCAGTGGCTGCATGGCTGGGGCTGGATGGGCTCCCCAAAACTGCCCCAGCAGCCCCAGCAGCCAGATGGCATTGAAGAGCCATGAGAATTTACATACTGGTCTATCAAGAGCTATCTGTGGCCTGTTTGTGAACCAGCAGGCTCTGCATGGGAAACCCAGGGAAAAGTGACTCCTAGAAAGGTTCTTCTTCATATTCTTCCTGCTGGCAACATACTTGGACAAATACAAATAAGGGAACAAAATATTCTAAGCACTGGGGGAAGAAAAAAGTGAGACAATCCCAGCTCATTCAGTGTTGAAAAGTGAAGAAACACTGCTGAAAAGCGTTGTGACAAAACAATATTTTCTGCCTCTATAGCACCCTTACAAACCCTGGTACTCAAAGCCTTTTGTATACATTAATTAAGTTGTGCATTCCAAGAGTAGTTCTCCCTGACATAACATATCCTCTGATTCTTCTCTGTGAAATGCCTGGAACAAAGGGTGCTCATCCATTGTTTGTATTTTAGGCATTTACACAGACAGAGTTGATACAACCTGGAGTTGAGGCGTGAATGGGTTTGTTTGGGGTGTGGCTTTCAGAGGCAGGGAGAGAAAAACTGGGCACAAAAGGGGCACAGTGGCCCTTCTGACTCACCCCAGAGCAGAGATGTACTCAGTACACCCATGTGAGCCTGCCAATTCACCCCAGTAGTGCCTGACCCTCCACTGTGATCCCTCCAGCCTGCCAAGACTGGCAGCCTGCTGCCCATGCCCCACCAGTACCTGCCCTGGAGGTGCACTGGAGACTCTTCAGTGCTCATTTATGATTCCCAGAAAGCAATGGCAGGTCTCACAGGAGACCTGAATGCTACTGCAGTGGAGTGGTGCACTTCTCATGAGCTGCAACGAGCAGTGATTCCCCAAAAGGTGACTGTCAGCCTCAGCTGAGAAGCCAAGCGCTGAAAGGGACGTTCCTTCGTCCTTGCAGTGCTAAGGAAGTGGGTGGTGGTTTCACCCCAACAACTTCTTTTGGGATCACCCTGACCAGGGGTGGCCAAAATTTAAAGGACATAATGTTATGTCAGAGCAGGCTGTTACTGTAATTTAGCAACTAATCTCTACAAAGAATAGCAAGTTTTTGGCTGGCTGTCTCAGCACCAGAGTCCTCATGAGTTCTGCATAAATAGACACCTAGGAGGCAAGAAATAGTGTGGATTACACCACTAGCAGGATCACACAAGAACTAATAACAGATATTAATACACAGGACTTCCTAAATTGCACTGGGGCCACTGCTTGTCCTCATGGCTTCTGCAAGGAATACCAAAACCTGTTGTCACTGGCATACTAAGTTAGTACTATGTAAGTCTTTTTCAGATAACTCACATTGATGCAAAATGTTGAACAATATTTAATTTTGCTCTTTTCAGAAGTGGAGACTTTGCTTTCATCCTAATGTTATGATTGAAAATGGGAGGCCTGTGCCCCTGCATGACACAGACACTTGGGAAGTGATGAACAGGTAACTGGAGAAAGCACTTACAGCCCACCATGTAATTCATTCCTTGCACACAAAGAGGGAATATTTGTGCCTGCTGACATATTGCACTTCAGAAAGTCAGGAAAATTTTTAAGACAGTGAGAAGATGCTAGAAATCTTTGCCAAGGAACCTTATTGACTATCATGAGTTCCTCCTCTATGAAATGTTCTTACAACTTCATCCACAGCCTCTCCCCTGCCTCATCTAGACAGTTCTGAAAGAAAAAGGGAGCAGTAGGAAGCTGTACACTGCTTTTCTTAGTGGGCTTTTTCATTTAACTTAGCCACTGGGCTTTATAATGCAGCCTGCCTGGGACAATGTATTAATAGTCTCATTCTACCAGTGTGACAGAACAACAAAGAGCCCACTATGTGCTGAAATATGCTCTCCCCTTGCTAAGCCTGTAATCCGAGCTTTGATATTTTTTGTTTAAGCCACCAGCACAAACCTAGTGAGAATGAATCAGAAATTGCACTCTTAATTTTGTCTTCTGCTTGACTTCCATCTTTGATCAGAGACTGAAGAGAATGGGTTCAGAGAATCCCGTGGCTTCCTCCACAGATGATATTAAAGGACAGTTTGTCATACAGAGTAGCCTCTATTTTCTTGGTCATAACCATAAAATCCCTCCTGTCTTTCCTCAAGGACATAAAAAGTGCAGATACATTTCCCAAATTTGGGCTGCCATTCTTCTCTATAGCTGTTGTGTCACCTGCTGTCACCTTTCCTCCAGCTGCAAACAAATCTCTAAGCTATGGCCCCAAAATGGGTGACCCAGATGTGAGACTCAATGCAGAGACGTTTCAGTGCCCTTGCTCACAGCACTACCACCAGGGATCTCCTCTGCCACCATCCTCCAGCCCAGGAGTCAGTGTGCCCTTGCTCATTTGCCTGATATTCACCTAGAGAACACTGCCACTGCTGCAGCTGAGAGCATCCATCAAGCTCTCCCACTGCTTTGATAGAGCTTCAAGGAGTTGCCAGAGCTGCCATTTCCCATTCTTTGCTGTTTAGAAGCTGTTTGCTAACTTTTTAATGGACTTCTGATGCTGATCACGCAGTCCCCACCTTCTCTGACTCTGCAGGATGCCAGAAGATGGACAGAGGGTCATAGCCCCAGAGGTGGTTAATCAGTGCCTTTGTGAGACCCTCTGGCCAGCTCACAGCACCCTGATTGAGTGAGTTGAGCCTGGGGCGAACCAATTACTGCAAAAATGAGAGAGATCCTGTGGAAAGAAGGGTTAAAGGCTGAACAGTGCACAGCTTTGCTGCAGAGGGAAGCCAAAAGGGTGGAAAACACAGACCCGGAGGACTGAGGAGCTGTAAAATCTGATCACTCTTCTGCTTAAAAGACTTTCATGTTGCAAGGTGAGGAACTGCAACCAACACCAATCTGGGTAAGCAAGCTTACCTTCAAAATGTATATGAGCCACCTCCCTGCTAAGGTCAACAGAAAATTCCCATTGATCTCATTAGGGCTTGATTTTCAATTCATGCAAGGCTACTGGACTTGATGTGCTGTTATGAAGCATTTTTAATTATTAATTTATCTCTTCTCTGACTTCCAGTTGACTTCTGAAGGAAGATAATATATCATAACTTAAGACTGAATGTATACTTGTACTTTAAAACACCATTCTCAGTGATAAAAGCCCATGAACTGACATATCATACTCTTCTGGGACAGTTTAAGAAAGTCCATGAAAATAATCTTGCTGGACACATAAAAATGGACTGTGAGTCTTCATGCTTGAATCTAGTTACTGTACCATTTTACTTATTGTTAACTTAAAGCCTTTTTCTGGTGTTGATACATAACTGTAACACACTTTCCAAAGAGAAGATGCTAGTGTTGGTTTTTTTCCAATCTTTTAAAAATTTTGTTTTGCAAACAAGATTCAAATATTCTGCACCTGCTGTTTCTATGACCCTGAGAATTTGCAAAACTCCTGTGTCTCAACAAGTTGCTTTTTACAGCCCTGTTGAGTATTCAGAAATCAGTTGTTCATCTCTTCCTCCCATTCTTGTTTAAATCCTTACTTAAGTATTAAACTCCTGTGAACATTTGTGTTTATGCATTCAGAGTTACAGAAGTCACTGGGTGCTACAAAGAAGGACAAACTGTTCTAGCACAGAAAGCTCCACACAGAGCTACAAGTGAAGTACAGTTTTCTCCCCCTTTGTAGCATATCACTTGATGCCAAATACAAAAACTGTAGAGGGATGTATGTTCCCTGGAAATCATTGTGACACCAGAAGCAAGATTACTACAGAATTACTGGATTACACAATATTTTCAAAGCTGAACCATGAATATTGACAAAGGCCAAAGGGATACCTGAGGAAGAAGCTAAGGACAAAGACATTCCAGGGTACCAGCCACGGAGGCTGGAGGTAGCCAAGAAGGGAGGTGCAGGCTCAGGANCATTCCAAGGGAGGTCCCCTGCCTTCCTTAGCAGACACCTGTCCTTCAAACCAGAACACCTGGAAATCATTGTGACACCAGAAGCAAGATTACTACAGAATTACTGGAATACACAATATTTTCAAAGCTGAACCATGAATATTGACAAAGGCCAAAGGGATACCTGAGGAAGAAGCTAAGGACAAAGACATTCCAGGGTACCAGCCACGGAGGCTGGAGGTAGCCAAGAAGGGAGGTGCAGGCTCAGGACAGAAGTCAGAGGGGAAGGCAAGTGCTGGAGATAGGCCAACCAATAAGCCATGCTGGCAGCACATTTGGCATTGCTGATCAGCTGAGCCAAGGAGAGATGGAGATCAGAAAACCACACTCCAGGAGACTGGGAGGTGACGCTCAGATACAAGTCTGTCAGCTGTGTCACAGGGTGAACATAGGTAAGGGTTTGGCAGCAGTGTTTTGGATCACTTCACAGAAAAATAGTGAGAAATTGGGAAGGCCAGGTAAAAAATAGTCTGCAGTCAAGCAAGAGCAGATCTCAGAGCAGAGCAGCCATATCTTGGACACAAGCAAGAGAAGAGGAACCACTCTCTGAGACCGGTTGGTGAAAGCCCCATCAGCATTGAGTAGTTGCCCAAGTGTACAGGGAAGGAAGAAAAGGTGTTGGATCCTGAAAAACTGAAAAGTAGATGGTCATTTATTCAATTTAAAACCTGCTTTTTTCTGCAGCATTCCTCACAAAAGTATTAAGCACTAATGAAACAGAAACCATTACCTCTTTTTTATAGGTGGGTCCTTTGCACATAGGAAGATGAAACAATTTCTGTAAAGTTACCCAGCATCTCAGAGGTAGAGCTGAAAAATGAACTCAAGGATCACAAATGCCTGTCCAGTACAGGTTTTGAACCTTTTTTCCATTTACAATTAGTTTAACAAGAGGATAAAACTGTGTGAGCTGATTTTAATTGTCCCAAAATCATACATATCGTCATCTTTAACTGATGAACATGATTCCTACCCTTTGTTTATGTTGGTTATTCACTAGTGATCATTTGTGGTGTGAGAAGTCAATCTTACAGCATTATTTTTCTTGATACCCTGGTTGGGTACCTATTTTCTTGAAAAGCTAGTAGCTAAATGAATGTTCATTCCCCAAATACATCCAAGTGAAATCTGTATTCTGCACAGATGCTTTCAACCAGTCATCAGAAAGTACATATAGTTGTGAGCTAAACACTCAATATCCAACAATTATTTGTGATGTCTATTTTGCTATGTTTAGCCTATTGGGCTGAAAGATGAAGACAAAAGAATGTTCCTGTGCTGTAATGGGGGAAATAGAAAGCAGCTGGCAATCACTAAAATAGACAGAGGTTTTTCTCATATTGTGCTGGAGTAGGTAGGCTCTTCAGCAATGGCTCTACTCCGTAAAAAGCAACTTTAAAAGGATGTATCTTGACTCTAATGCATTGCCTATGCTGTGCAAGAAAGCAGTTATTTAGGAAAGAAATAAAGAAAATATCAGAACATAACAGACTAAAATGAAAGGGCAAACTTGAGACTCCATTCTGCCATCTAAATACTTTACCTCATGCCATATGAATGCCCTACAGTATCCTCCATGACATCCCAGCCACCTCTCCAAAAAGGCATAGCTCCTCTCGTGGGCTCTGTTCTTTCTGTGTATACAGTGCCTTGCATCACATCTGGGACTTTAAAGGCCTGATCCAATGTCCATTGATTTAGTCCCAGTGTCCTGAAAAAAGGCTGGAATAAACACATTCAAACTTTTTGTTTTGTTTTGTTTTTTTTTTTGCTTTACCTTGAATTTCATGCATGCTCTGCCCACCAGCCAGCCTAAAAATTACAAATTGCTGCCTGTAACACTAATATTTTGTCCACAGAACAAATGTTATCAGTCTTCATTGTCTCCACAGAAAAAGTTTTGATTTTTCCATTTCTTCTACAAACAAAATGAACATATAATTTATGTTTGTGAGCAAAGTGATTTTATGGTATTTCTCTTTGTTGACAGAATGATTGGAATAAAATTACATTCTGTTGACAGAAAATGTGATGAAATGTCGTTTGTGCATGTTAGGAACAAAGGAGTTTGACAAAAAACACAGTTTGCCAATGGGACATAGTAAACATTTTAACAAAATTAATTCTGTCTGCCTCCTATTTGTCCTAGGAATGACATGAGAAGTTTTTCCAAATTCACTATGTCAAAATAAAATATAAAAATTTTACCTATAAAAAAATGAAACACTACTGTTATAGAAGCCATTCTTTATAGAGCTTTAACCTATATTGTTATAGGTCACACCTTTTTTTCCAGAATTCAGTAATTTCTAATAGAGATATGTGGAATCCACATGTTTAGGTGCATATCCATCCTACACACCACCATTAATTAACAGTAGTAGTCTTTCACATTTTTCTGGATTTTTGGTAAATTAAACAATGAAGTAGAACTTTGTGATTTTCAGGAATCCTAGATATATTTAAAGATAACAGTGTTTGTTCTTGGAAGTCATCAGGCCTCTGACACTAACATGAGTACTCACATAATTTAATTCTTTCAGAGCCTAAGCAACAGTCTGACAGCATCTGGGAAATGTGTGCCAAGATATTTTCTCTTTGAACTTTGATGCCTGACATCTTTACATGGACATGAGCTCATGTGAGAATGGACAGAAAGGGAGGGGAGTCTCTCTTTGGTGGGCTCAAGTGAATGAGCTTAGACAAGGCTGATTTACCCTTGGTAGCAGAGGGCCTTTAGGTTAAAAGAAATTTGATGGCTCTACGGGGAGTGGGATATAAAAGCACAAGGCTCAGAACAAAGGGAATAGACTTAAGTCACCATCATCAAATGGTTGAGCACAAAGCAAAAACAGAGCTGCTATGAAAGGTTAAAGTGCAAAAGAACAAAAGCAAAGGTCAAACAAAATTATGTAAGCATCAATACATCAAGAACAAATAAAACAAAAAATAAAACTCGCAGCATAAACAGAGCCAGATGCATTGATCCTTCCTTTCTTGCTGATCTTTATTAGGCCCAAAGATTATAAATCAGTCCAGAACAAGTGACTGCTCCTGGCCAGAGTGATGCTGATGAGCATGAGCTTCTCTACAGAGAAGCTGGTGTGTGGGACAAGCTCAAAGGACAGACTTGGCTATTTTGGTCCCTGGGCTCTGCATAAAATGTTGCCAGTTCTTCCAGGGCTCAGGCAGGCAGCGAAAGAAGTCGACTTTCCTTCCAGACAGATAAAAATGAAAGAAAAGCATTATAATCCCATTAGCACTGGTGGATTTCAGTCTGATCTTCCATCGTGCAGAGGAATACCATCCCCACTGAAAGCACTGGGATTTTGGCCATACCCCACAGCACACCAGCTAGCTAGGTCATGAAGCATCCTTAAATCCATTAAATTCCCCTGTGGCTATGTGACGAGATACAGAAAGGACACAGAAAGAGTCTGGTGAGATCCTTCAGTGCAGGCACACTTTCAAACGTTCACAAGTTTGAGCTTTTCGAGTCACTTGGTCTTCTTACAGTCAGAAGGACTGTAGACCTGAGTTCTGGACTTTAACATCTCGGGCTAAAGAAACTGTGAGCTTGGGGCCACCAAAGATCTTGTCAGACCTGCTTCTGGCACCCGAGGTTGTGGTAAGGTAAATGATGTTTAGTTCAACTGTGTATGGGTTAAAGATCTGGAGGAGACTCATCTCGGTATGGATTGGCCAGTCTGTACAAATATTAACATAAAAACAGTGATAGACATTTACATTTGTCAGCAAATGTATCTTAGAGCTAAAAATGCAATTAATTGCACTACTTGCACTAAGACTTTTGTTTTCTTCCCTCCCTCTCTCCCTTCCCTCCCTCCAGTCCCCCTGACAGTGAGAAGAAGGGAGTTAATATGGTAAATGCTTTTTTTCCCTTGATTTTTCCCTTACAAAAGAATAAATAATATTAAAAGCTAAGAAATGTTCAAACACAATCAACACACGCATACATTCTGAAGAAAATAGCAAATTAAATGCAAAGCCTATGCTAATGCATCATCCAGGTTGAGATTTTAATTGCAAAAAGTCAGGAAATGTAAAGTTATGGTTCTCAGAGTAATCATCACTCAGCCCCTCGAACACAGTCAGGATTTGTATTCCAGGCAGTGAGCGGTGTTAACTCGAACACCAGCTTATATATGCATTCTCTCCCTTCATTACAGTTGCTGGGGGAACCATAATTCTGCATTTGCTGACTTTTGCTCAATTAATTTTTTCCTTATTGCTGTGCTACAAGATCCTTGCATTTAATTTCTCTGTATAAAAAAAACCCCAAACACATAAAGCAATGAAAAGAAACTGCAAATTTCCATTGCATATTAAAGTTAGGAGATAACCCATTCTGTCTCTGCATCCTGAGGCTCATGTAGGACCATGTAGTCATTTTAGAGCAGAGGTGCAAGGATAATAATGATAACAATAGTTAATAATAATTTTTAAAAATGCACATACATGGAGCTTCACCTCATTGTGAAGTGAGTGCCAGAAGATCAAGGAACTGGCATGCTCTGGACAATGCCTTCTTTCAACCTACTCTGGTAACTACTTATATTGCACTCCTTCACAATGAAGGCAATGCTGAGGTCCCATGCTCCCACTGAGGCTGTCTCAGATGTGATTCACCACTGTTTTGAATTCTGTGCACCCACAACCTACTCACTACTTCAGTACCTCTGAGGATAATTTTGTCTGTAGTCCTCCAACTACATGCTGGTGGTGGGATATACCTTCCTGGAAATGTGCCTGGTTGATCTGCAGGAGCAGCCCTAAAAGTAATTCATTCTAGTGGTCTGAGAAGTCAGTTGGAAAACAATGCCTAGAATAGGTATCTTCCTGCTCTGTAACAAAGGAGTCATCAATCTCAGCTTCACCTCTGATGTAGATTTGAAGTTACACTTGCAGACACACTAATTACTTATGCCTCACTGGCATTATTGACATGGTCTCTTTGTACCAGCAGGAGCCCCACACTGTGACTTGTCTTTACCCACCTCTCATCCTCCTCTGAGCTCCTGAAATGTGCCCACAAGGATGTATTGGATGTTTCAAGGTCAGATTTCCAAAGTGGCTGAAGGATATCAAGATGAATATAAACCCACTCAGAGTTTAAATAGAGCACTTGGGTAAATCCCACTAATCCCACCTTTCTTTTAAAGCTCATATGCATATAAAATCTATTCCTAGGAAAAGCCATCCCCCAGAAGTCACCATTCTCATGCACACTGTCATGTCAGGGGTTCTCTTTTTCTCATTGCAGTGGGTCTGCTGGTCAGACAAATCCATTAGCCCTAGCTAAAACAACCCTCATTCAGAAGATGCAAATATAAATGTCTCCTGAGCTAATACATCAGTGTCGTCTCTCTTTGATAAATCTTGGCATTTTTTTCTAAAATTATTCCATATTTTACATATTGCGTTAGGTAATGTGCAAATGGGAAACACAGGTACCTCCTATCCTCTGTAATGCCTCTTATAAACTCTTATAAACTCTCCTCTCATGATGAAAAGAGTAGAATTTGTGCTGGTAGACTGGCATAGCCACAGGTGAGCACTGGCCTCTTATTTATAAAGAGCTATCAGACATCCATGGTGTGTTCACATGCTATGTTTATTGCTGACAAATATGGGGGGTTTTGTCTTGCAGATACATGAAATATTTTCTAAATATAGCTCTCAGTAGTACATGTTAAAAAGAAGGGGAGTCACAAATTTCTCACCGAAAAATTGCACTTTACAAAAAATATAAGCAAATCTTGGCAGAAACTTCAAGAAAGTTTTCCTGTATCTCTTCCCCTCCTCAAAAAAATGAGTTTAAAACTACCACTTTTTGTTATTCAGATCTTTCCTCCTTCCTTTTTAACCTTTTTTCATTTTAAATAGAAGGGAAATAGAATTTTTCAGAAGGAAGAGAAAGAATTATGGAGGAAAATTCTTATGGACTTGTTAAAAACCCAAGTTTGGGGTTTTTCTGCTCCTTACCTGAAATGCATTAATTTGGTTGAACTGGAAGCCTCTAGGTCAGCTGTTCTTTGGACTTTGAATGCAAAGAGCACATCCAGCCATAGGTAAGAATCCAAAGTTTCTGGCAGAAAACAGCATCTGACAGAACAAACGGCAGCTCCTGATCATGCCAGAAAGGAGAAATGGTGTTGCCAAAAGTGCAAAGAGTTCACTCAGCTCTATTTAGTGCATTTTGCCAATTTTCCCAAACCATAGTCAAGAGCCCAAATTCTCTGTGAAGTTATGTCAAACCTTTGGTTGATCCACAGCATGGTACCACTCCTTTCACTCATTTCAAATAAAAGCATGATGGTCACACAGTAAAAAAACCAAACCAAACCAAACCAAACAAACAAAAACCCCAATAAACAAACAAATAGACAGACAAAAAAAAACCCAAACCAAAACAACAACAACAACAACAAAAACAACCCAAGAGTCCTCTGATTTAAAAGATGTTAAAAGATGCAGGAATCTTTGCTTCCAGGAGTATGCAACATGTAAATAAGACAGTGGGCTGGGGAAATAAGTCTAACATTGGTCATGAAGAGAAACACTGGTTAGCAGTCATGCAGACTTTAGACATAGTGCCATGAAGGGCTCATTTCAGTGGTAAGGAACACCCCACAGAGGATCCAGCGCAGTTGCTTCACAGCAAGGAACAAGTGCCACCTTCTTGCTCTCCTTACTGAGGAAAAAAAACTGAATTAGCTGAAATAGTCACCAAATAGAAAATCTAGATCAGACGTGGAATGGAGAAAGCAGGATTTTGGGATGTCCTACAGGAATCAGCTCTTATTCTTGTCCATGGTCATTTGAGAGGACCACTAGCAGCCTTAGGACTATTAAACAGGAGATTGTGGAAATCAGTGTTAGGTGCTACCTGGAGTATGGTGCTTGCCTAGTGCTTTGTAGCTCAAAAGAAGGAGGAAGCAAAAAAAAGAAATAAAGAGTTCAGAGGTGCAAGATGAGTGAGAAGAGGAGGCTGTAGGCAAGGTGGTCACTCAGGCTGGGTGCACCCAGGAGGAGGCAAACCCCACAAGGACACAAGGAATATGCAATAAATTGATAGGTGAGGGTAACAAACAAGTTTTGTTTTATATTCTCAGGACAGTACAAGATTTTCACCAAAAACAAATGGAAGTCACTAATTACTACCAATGACACTGTAGACAACTTACCACAGCTGGTGCATAGAACAGTTCACAAAAAGGTAACATGGGTAATACAGATTTCCATGTTAAGAGGGGAAAAGATACAGGAGACACCAGTGAGCTCCTTCAGCAAGCCCCTTATGAATAAATTGTTTCTCTTACTATTGGTTGCACCTATTTTTATTTTAAATAGACTGTCAAGGACAGGCAGTGCATACCTGTGGCAGAGTAAAGTTATTTGGAAGCTTTCCTATCCAATTTCTGCTTCAGATTTCACTTTGAAAATCTAGCAATTCAGAAACAAACAAAAGCATCCCACAGAATGATACCAAAGGACAAAGTTATTTTGAGAATACAATTTTAATCAGTGCAGTACCAGCATTTAAATCTGCTGCTGTACTGACATCAGTGGGGAAAAAACATAATTAGAAACAAGGAGTCCAGAGGGACTGGCAGTTTTGGAAATGAATCTACACCTGTGTCACCTTAACATGGGATTACTGCAATTCGCTCTTGATGCAGAAACTGTGGGGGGAGCAAGAGCTGCCAGCTCACTTATTAGGGTGAGTTTCACTGTGAGTGACACCTCTGCTCTGTGGTGTGCAATGGCTAACAACCAATTTCCATCTGACTCCCTGCATTAGGGACTCAGCAAATTAATCACCTCGCTTTTTATTTTCACGTGAGTCCATGGTGTCCAGATTACCCTGATGAGAAGACAAATGAAATCAATAGAATCTCTGCTCCCAAAAGGATTTCCTATCAAAACAGAGTGGCAGGGGAACAGAGAGGGCACAGCAAACAAGGGTGACCACTCACGAGGCATGGGTGACCTGTGCTGAGTACACTTCCTTGTCACCCAGGGACAGGAAACCAGTTCCTCTGGAGCACACTGCTACTTTATCCGTGTGTCCCCAGTGTTTCCCAGCCTCAAGAACAGGCAACACCCCAGGCTATGGCTCAACATGGAGCCAGAGCCATGGGCAGATGTTACTGGGACCATCCTCTGGCTCTCCAGGAAGGAATATATCTCTTCAAATGCATCTCCCACCCCACACCAGCCCCCTGTGTCTCACCATCTCCCAGCAAGTGAGCAGCCACCCTTCCAGCCAGGCTAAAGGGATCCACAAGGATCACTTGGAACCTGCAAAATTAGTACTACACTGCAGTGTAGGCAGTGCAGGGGCTGACAATCACAGCCTTTGCTACCATGCAGGCTGATGCTTCTTAATCAGCTGTGTAAATCAGACCAGTGTTTGGGTGAGCTTTATTTGCCTCTAACACTGGCTTTCCAGAAGCTAAAAATCCCTCCGAAAGCATGAGGACACTCATACTTGTCAGAAGTTTCTTGTTTCTTATTGCTGCATGTTGCAAGGAAAGGAATTCTTTATCCTTCTTCCTTTGTTTTTTCCTTTATCCTCGTCCCATAACTCTGAAGTAAAATCTTGGTGATGTTTTCCAACCTAAATCTGCTGTTCATTTTTATTTCAAATAAATTGATTTCAAACTGAGCCCCAATGCCCACACCCTAGAATTCCCTAAAATTTTCAAATCTTTTGTCTGACACTTCAGAATGAAACAATTCTCGATAAAATCCTTCTGAGACATCTACACAATTCTGAAAGTCTTGGACAAACCACAAGTGAAATAAAAAGTTGCACTTAGAATAAAAATACAATAAAAATAATAATATTACAACAAAACAAATTTTTCCATCCAGTTTTTCAGCAGGGTCATCACTCAACCCTGGGACATGGCTATATTTTCTTTAGGGCATAAAAGAGCTGATCTGTATCTGCTAGAAGCAAGGTGACAAAGTAACACCTCCTCTGTGAGTGAAATGAGCCGTGTCACTAGAAGTGTAGTCTGAGCCTTAAAACCTCCTGTCAGAAGAGCTGTAGCACTTTGGGTCCTGGCAGCACACGGCAGAGTGGATGCACTGAGCACACATCATCACAGTGTGACAGGTGAACCACCACTGCAGCTGGTGGGAGCAATGCTGTGTCCACAGGGGTTGGTTCCAGTGCTCTCCTGGCCCTGAAAGGCTCTGCTGCCCAGGTAGAGAGTAGTAGTCAAGCTCACCAGTAGGTTTTCTTCTTGGAGAGATGCATCTACATCTACAACCCAACCTCGACTGACAAAATGCTCTTGCACAGGGAAGCTCTCAGTCCCCTTTCCCTGGTGGGAGAATTGGAGGCATTTATGTGTCTGCAAGATCCTTGGAGATAGAGCTGTAAGAGGCCACCTTGCTGCCAAGTACAATATTGCTGCAGCCAATAATCACACTCAGGCAGTTTTCTACTGAGCTCATGATTGTTCTAAGCATAAACCTGTCTTCACAACCCCTCTGGATGATAAGGGAAAGGTGGAGAGAGCAAAGCTAAGGGAGGTGGTGGAGGTCACTGAACAAGCTGCAAGCAGGGCTGCCACCAAGGAGCTCCAAGCTCCCAGCCCTGCTGCTGGCCAGGCTGCCCTGAGCCCTGGGTAAGGGGTGGGAGAGCAAAGCAACTGAGCACCTACACATTACCCATAACTTGTCACACAACTGCTTTTGTGAAACAAGGAAAATCTCCACTGCCTTGATTCTAGGGGTATGAATCAGGTTTCAGGTGATGGACAGGCTTTTAAACTCAATTTTGTTCAAGCTAAAAGCTTCTTCAGAGGGTGTTTGCTGTTCAACCATCTTTTATCTAGTGCTTTCATACAGATATATAAACCAAAGGTTGGCAGAAAATGGCAATTGAAGCCTTTGGCTTATAATGTATACGGAGAAATCAGAGAGGAGAGCTGGTGAATTTCCATCACCTACTGTCCCTCTGTCCAGGCTGAATTCCCCAGTCCCTGATCCTTGGCACTGCCACAGCAGCTGCCAGGGCACAGGCTCTGAAGCTACGAACCACAGACACATACAGACATGTGCAAACAACAGGACAGGAAAAAATCAGACAGGTTCCTTTTCTGCACAAGCACATGATGCAGCTGAAAGCTGACAGAGGAGAAGTCCTAAACTCTTGCCAGCATTACTTACAATTCACAGGCACCTGGGTAGCTGTTACCAATCTGGCTGACTTTATGTGAACTTCTGCTAAATAACCACACAGGTGCCAGCTAACACCAGAGATTTCACATGCCATTTGAACAGAAGAGGCTCAATAGTCAGACAGCAGAGCTGATGAAAAGCAAATTACCAAGTCAGTTTACTACCAATGAGCTCTATTAAGTGATTCTAATGTAGTTCATAGCCCTGGAGTAGTCACTGTCCCTCACTAATCTAATGGTAGTATTGACAAGGATCATTTACACAGCTCCCCTTAATGGTTACCACTGTTTATCAGGGCTCTCTGTGCTCCTGATGTGTGTCTGGCCCTCGTTCACAAGCCAGGCTTGCCCATCCTCATGGCAGAGCTGCCATGCCAGGCAGCACTCACTGCTCTTTGCACAAGGTCACGCTGCTGCAGCCAGGTGTGCACATCCTCTCAGCATCTGCTGGGGATTAACAGACACAGCACAAACCTGTCCTAAGGGCTGAACTAATGCAGAGAAATGGGTTGACAGCAGTACCTTGCCACCAGGTATCAGTTAGTCTGCACTAAGCCTACCCAGCTGTTTCTCGTGGTCAGGGGACATACTGCCCTAGTGCTCAGCCACAGCACAGAGTTGTAGTTTTATGTCTTTGATCATTAAGTGCAACTGCAGCTTAATTTTACATCTTCTATGTAAAAATGAAAAATGAAAATCACTAGTCCCTCAAGCATCATCTCTGAGCTTTAATGAGAAGGAACTAGCCCCAGGATTCTAAATACATGGATCTTTCTGGCTAAAATGGCTGTTTTTCAGTCCCATTCCTTCTCTGTTTTATGATGATAATCTGAATTGTCCAAACATCACTGTTCTATTTGGATAAAGTCTCATATCTTCAACATCCAGCTCTGTCTAGAAAATGAAGGAAAATCACAGCAACAAAGCCCTCCCGATGCAGATGAGAGGAAAGAACAAGATGAGCTAATGTGGACAATGGGCACTTTAAACCCTCTCTGTGCTTACAGTGTAAATAGATAAATCAGAGAAACACCACTTGAAGTATAAAATTATATTGGTCTTTTAAAAATAGCTCAAACTGCTTTAAAAAGAAAAAAAAAANAAAAAAAAAAAAAAAAAGGAAAAAAACCCAGCCGTTGAAATTCTACTTAGCTTCCCACCTAGGTTCACAGATGCAGCCAGATACTCCAAAGGTGCTGGAGGACACTTTTTGAGATAGTCTCACTTTGAGAGAGGATCAAAGGATAAGGGCAGTCCTTGGGATGTAATCCCTGGCAAAGAGGGACAAGATTAGGAGAGAGGCAGCAAGGGAAGGTTTCAGACCTTTGACTCTCTCCAGCCTCTCAACGCTGGTCCATGCTTTCCAGTGGATGTAACTGTTTGAGACACCTGTGTCTCTGAGCAGAAACAGGCCAGATTGGCCCTGTGTTTGGAGGTGTTTGCTGGAGGACCTCTAAAGCCACTGTGTCATGGAGCTTGCTTATTCTTTCCCCCAGGCAGCTGTCATGTACCTCCCCCTGCTCAGCTCTAGAGCCACCAGCTGCTTCTGCAGCTCCAGGTCCACAGGTGACCTCGTGGTGGAGCTAAAGCAGGATCCTGGTGTTTGGTGTTTGTAAGCAAAAAATATAAAGCAGACATGAAGCTTTAAGCTGAGTAGAGGAATTTGTCTGCCTGCCCAGGGATGTGCATGATGGGAATCCCTACTCACAGAGGGATATAAACCTCTCCACATCTTCTGCACAGCCCTGGGGAAGAGACCAGGTCCTAAAACCACACCACTTGCACCAGAGCCCAGCAGTCTATGATTACACCTTCCCAATGCATGCAGGAAGGTTATTATTTTCCCATTATTTTCACTTTTTTCTCTCCCCTACCACAAGTAGCTGGCAGGGTCACACCAAGGAGACAAAGCCCAGCAAGCTGAGGAAATCCACTCACACAGGGTTACTCTAGTGGGAGGCAGCCAGTGCTGATTCTGCTCCTACTGAGCAGCACATAAGAACAGTCATTATGTTCAATAGAGCAAGTCCACATAATAAAAGAAGAAAAGATTACCTCCCTTTTCCATTTTATTCTGTTAACACAGAAAGACATAATAAAAAGGATTTCTCACTATTCCTAGCATTTGCCTAAATATGTGCTCTAATGATCAAAACATGGATCTCTGACACAAAAGCTTTTGGGCCAAATCCAACAATTAATCAAACCTTCACAGCCCAGATGAGGATTCCCAGCAGAAGAAGTCATCTCATCTTACAAACTGGGACAGCTGCTGCAATGGTATCCCAGCCTCCCCCCACAGAGAAAGGTTCACCGTCAGCAAAACCTCTGCTCTGTGGCAAGCAACCGAGAAGCTTTGGACACCTGGCCCCTCCAGGACCAGGGAACCGCCTGTAGGTCCTTTGAGTACTGAAAGCATGAGCTGAGCACAACTGAGAAAGCAGCTATTGGCTTCCAGGCCCTCCAAGAACCCATACCCTTTTCTTTCTCTCTAAAAAGAGAGTACTTGCCTACTGACATCATGTACTGTTTGGGCTGCTACTTTCAGAAATATAAACACATCCACATCCCTCTCCAAATATCCTCTGCCTAATCCACCAGTACATTTATAAATTATTGCACAACAGAGATGCTGAGACTGCCAAGTCAAAGTCTCCAAAGAGAGGAAATGCAGAACTAAAGCTGGTCACTCACATGCTGATTTACTTCAAATACAATTGGTGCTTCAGTTGGTGCACCTGGAAAGGAAAGAGCTGGATTATGCAGTGAATTCAAGTGTTGTCCATGGAAGCCTTTCCACATTTTCCACAAAAAAAACATGAGGAGAAAATGCAAATTAGAGATGGAAGAAAAATACTTTAATTGTTTAAAAAGAATTGTCATCTAGAGATAGGACTCTCTCTGACCATATGCCAGAAGGACCCCTTCTGACACCAGACAGTGTTTTGAGACCAAGTTGCATGAGAACAGAGAAATGGGCATTTCACCTTCCTGATTTTCCAGAGGTCAGACACGGGTGGATAGTCAGCAGTGGCTATGGAGGGGATACACAGCAGTGAGGAGGAATGCTCCTGGCTGTGGGTGAAGATGCCTGGACTTAATTCAGTGTTCTGTGGCCCAAGGCCTCAGTGCCTCAGATAATACAATTAACAACAGAAGGTACTTTCAGCAAGCTTGTGCTTATTTTCTCAGTGACAAAATAGGAGTTATAAGATAACCCAAAACTCACAGCAAAGCTGCAAAGATTGTAGATTAATGCCCATAATGTTTTTAGCAACATCAGAAAAATGTCCAAGTAGCAAAAAAAAACCAAAACAAAACAACAGCTCTTCCCTGAGTGAAACAAGAGCCCTGTGGAAACTGCAATGTGGGGTCAAGCATTCCAGCCCTGAAAGCCAGAGCATCCAGGACTGGGGCCCAGGAGGCTCCCCCAGCGTGGGTCCAGCACAGGTGTGCACTGGCTGGATGAGCTCCCCCTGCTCCCAGCTGCTGCTGCTGCTGCCCCTGCCGGGACGGCCATCCTGGGCATCCAGCAGCAGTGCCAAACATTCCCTGGGCCTGATTCAGGCTCTGGGCCAGACCTTATGGCTACACCAAGCCACACCAGGCTGCTAAATCTGGAAGCAGCTCTGTATCTCAGTGAATGCAAGAGGCACTAAGCACCACCAAGCCTACAGCTCAAGGCTAATGCACCTGAACGCATCCACTCACTCTATGCAAAGTGCTCTGAAGATGAAAAACACGAGGGTATTACTTTGGCAGCCACCAGAACCCTAAGTGCAACTCTATTTTTTTCCTACTTCATGCTGAATTTGTTAAAATTCTTTGAATATTAAATGTCCAGCCGCACTTTCAGAGTTGAATTAAATGCGGTTTCCAAAAAATGTGCTGAATATTATTCATTTCTCAGAGAACCAAAAAGCTGGAGGCCCTTTGATGGGGTTGCTTGCATTTTTAAATCACATGCACATGCACTAGTTAGAAGACTTTGGCAATTATGGTTATATATGCCAGTATCTTAGAAAAAAATGCACCATGCAAATGCAAAATACGAGATGTTTATAACTTTTCTCTATTACATTTTTTTTTGTGTCTTTAACCTGAATCTCTCCTACATTACACAGCACAATACCAGTGTCTGAAGAAATTTTAAAAACTGAAGACCAGAATAACCAAAGAGTACAGAGAACTGCAGTTCTGCTACCTTCCAAAAACCAAATTCCATTACACTCACTAATGAACACAAGGAAATAATTTTCCCCCAGTGCTAAATATGGATCTTACCTTGTATCTGGGTCTCAGAAAAAGGATTCAGCAACTTCTTTGAGGATTGTTTATGCTTCAAAATGTATCACCTGAATTGATGTTAGTGAACTAAACTTGTAGAAGCTGATATGGAATAAACTCTGAGTCAGAACACTTGCTCCTGGAAGATACATACTTGAAGATAAAAGACCAATTTGAACAAAATTTATATTTTGGAGTATTTATTCACCATTCAGAAGAGAGTCAGGCTTCCCAATGACAAAGCTGGATTGCCAGGTACCCCAGACCACAGCACCCACAGTAGAAGGCTTTCTGTGTTCTGCCTAATGCAGATTCTAGACCAGCTCTCAGACTTGGCCAATCTCTCTCCTGGTCAGTCAGAAGCTAAACCAGCAAAAGTACAACACAAAACACTACATACAGTGCCTGGAATTTTGGCACCCAGACTGCTTAAAGCAGGTGGAGACTTTATCACTCATTTGTACCAGGCTTATACAAGTGGGCATGGGCTCCTCTGGTTGGCATGGACAAGAGCCAGGTATGGTTCAGAACTGTTTAACTGTGTTGTGCCTGAGCAAATACATCCAGCCTTTCAGTAGGATGTGTTGATTCAAGCACAGCAATGTACTAATGTCACATATACTGCTGCAGGATCACAGCTGGCTCTCATCTGGCCAGCTTAGGCCACAGGCAGAACACATACCTGCACTTATATGTCTGCCTGCACTTGTCTTTAGAGGCATCTTTAGTTTGCATGGAGGATGGGGAGCCACCCAGATTATCTGAGACAAGCCAAGGAAAGATGCAAAGTTTAGGTGCTTAAAAGAGTCTAGGTGATTCCAGAGAACCTCTTCTGCTAACAGTGCTCTTGATCACACATTTTCTTTTGTATTCAACAACCAAGACAGGTTTTCCTAAAAAATACAGCAAGAATATGATGCTTCCTCCTCCCCCACACTGCCTTTAATCCTATATTCTTGTGATTAAAGACTGTGTGAGAGGTAAAAGAGCACTTCTCTGCCCAAAGTCTTTTAACACAGCTTCCAGCATTCAGCATAGCAGGCTAACCATGAAAGTATGCAGTGGGTATTTGGAGGGCTTGCTCTGTCCCTCCTCTTAAAATTGCTCCTCTTTTCTTGAAGCAATTACATATGTACTGGGGCAAAGCAAAAGTGGTTTAGCTAGGTTAAGTGGTTTCACACTCAGCTGAGGGTAGGGGCAACTTAACAAAACAAATCTCAGCCAAAGTTGAAAAACATAAATTATTTTGAGAACATTTGTCCCAGAAGACCCAGAGGTGGAGTAATTAGGCTTTCCTGGGAGAGACACGAGCAAGTCTGAATTCCAGCCAACAAGGAAGGGATTTAAATGTAAGTTTCTCTTATCTCTACAATATTGATGTCACTAATGTAACAATCTCCCAGGGAAGGACAGTGCGGGTGTTCTTTGCCACTCTCCTGCACATAGGGAGAGGAAGACTCTGGAAGTGTCTTGAGAGCAGGACCCACAGGCTGGGAAGAAGCCAAGCATCTCACTTGTCATCCCAGCACAGTCCCAGCATGCACTGGGATTCAGATCTGCAAAAATGTTAGCTCACCTCCGAGTTTGCTGCTGCCACCCACGTGCCAGCACTGCCACCACCCAGCCAAGACCCAGCAGCACAGAGCTTGCCCAAACTCTCTCCCTCTCTCTTCCTCACTGCCCTGATACTGCCTGACTGCCCTGAAAATCAGCAACACCTAATGACAGACTGGGGTTCTACCTGGCAGGGAGGGACCACAGCAGCTTCCAGATAGAACTCATCCTGCTGAGATCACCTTGCTTTTGGTAGAGCAAGGAGGGCAACCTTTCTCCTGTGCCAGGGACGCGTGTATTTGTGGCTGCCTTGCCCAGGGAGATCACAATCCAGCACCTCACTTCATCACAGCAGTGTGTTTTGGGGTACAGGAGTCCCCAGCCTTCTCTGCAATGCTGGGTAAATTTGGCCTGAGCACTGAGATGAGGGAGAATGTTGTTCCTGGCCAGCACTGCAGACAATCCCTCGAGGTTCAAAAGTCTGTGTGCATGTTTACATTAAACAACATCATCAAATAAAGTGTGCTGCTTTTCCTCTCTTCTGTGCCTCTCTCCCTTCTCTCTGGTCTGTGGTTTTTGTACTCTCTCTGCTCCGTGTCTGTCTGAACAGCAACAGGAAGCACCCAGAATAGCCCTCTAATCTCTACTCGCTTCTTATCCCTCTGACACCTTCAGAGGGAATGGAGGATGCCTTTGCATTCCTTTCATCCTCTGCCTGGGCATGCTTATTTGAGGTTACTTCTCTGTTCTGCAGCAGAAAGTGTTAATAACTTTTGTTTTGTTTTCCCATAGTGACAGAGTTTTGTCATATGATGGTGTTTGTTGTATTCCTCATTTTTGGTACGATCTTCTATTCAGGTTCACAGGGTCACTCATTGTGCTGGTTGTTTCAAATTTTTGAGTGTAAATTATTTCTTCTGCACTTTTTGGACTTTTCATTTTAAGACATTTGATTCCATAGATTTGAACAATTTGCCAGGGAAAAAAAGAAGCAGACAGGAACATGGAATTTGGCAATGACCCAGCCCTTCATTCATAATAAAACTTTAAAAACATCAGCAATGACTCAGCACTGGCATAATTCACAAACCAGAAAGACCTGCTTCCCTACCTTACAATTGCATTGGTAGGTATTTAATCACAGCAAATAACAGTGGATATTTTATTTTTGAAACCGTATGGTGTTGTGCTCATCTCCTGAAATTGCTGTAACACATGGCCTCTCATTTAAAATATCCTTGTCAGATATAATTGGCAAAAGTCATCAGACGAGGCTGACGTCATATAATTAGATGTATTATATTAGGCTGAATGCATTACTTCAATAGTAATGCCACAGCATACACTAACAAGGTGTTTTAAAATACAAACTTCCATGACCTTCTTGAGGCAGTAACTCTGATTCTCTGTCATTTTGTTTTGGCAATAATCTATTAAAAATATGTTGGGCAACTTGTTTGGGCCCTTCTAAGTCTCCTCATCCAAACACACCTGTTGTTGTAGATCCCCACACCCACACAGCTCAGCTCAGCCCTCTGCTCAAGCTCCTCCACTGGCACAGGACGAGGAGGGGCTGGAGATGAGGGGCTGTGGCCCTGCTCCCCACCTCCAGCATCACACTGGGTGTTTGCAGTGTCACATAGCCAAACCACTACACAGACACTTTCTTACAAGCTCCCCTGTGCTTACAGGCCAAAGATCCAGCCCCCAATCCTTTGGAAGCTCATCCATCACAGTAGAAAGCAAGCTATTTTTCTCCTTGCTGTTACACACAGTACTATTGCTAATAAACTTAAAATGGCTTTTGCTTACCTAGCAATACCAGGTACCCCACCTAGAGGGAAGAGGAAACCTAAGTTTTACATTTGGGAAACACCTTAACGAAAAAAAGGCAATGGCCACATGGTGACTCACTGCTTCCTGATGGTATTCTGGTTTTTGAATAACAGTGTGGGTGTGGATGTCTGGTTTTTGGGTGGGTTTTTTTAAGTTAACGATATGAAGACGCCCCTGTGATACTCCTGGCTTCCTGCCTTTGTCACAGTAGAGATGAGTTCATGATGCCTTACATGCCTTGGTTTCTCTAGCACCTTTGTTGCAACATCAAAACTAGGAACTGAATTGAAATACTGGTAGGGAAAAATATTTCCAGAGTTATATGTTGCTGGGTTGTATCCACATACAGGATTTTTAGGACTAAAAAGGTAGACGCCATCTCATTTGGCCTCCACTTACACCAGAGTAAAGCTATTATTATTCTGCTAGCTCATTTCCCAGGAAAGATGTGCCTACTCACAAGGCTAATTATTCAAGTAAACAGTCACACTCCTCACTGACCCAGTCAGGCTGCTGGAGAAGCTGGGGACAATTTCTCATGCACACAAGTGGCCCTGCACACGCAGCAGCCCTGCTCTCTGCCCGCCCAGGAGGGGCTGGTCTGAGCAGTAACTAACAGCTATTGGGGGCCAACCCACAGCTGCCCTCTGCTGCAGCTCCCTGCAGGATATTTCTGGGATGCACCCACGGATGATACCATATTATATACACACAGTAACATTTCAAAGTTTTGTCGCGTTCCTTTGAAGCTGAATGTATTGAACAAAGGTGGCGAAGGGCCTTGAGAGGAAGCCGTGTGAGGAGCAGCTGAGGGCACTGGGTCTGTTCAGCCTGAAGAAGAGGAGAATGAGGAGAGACCTCACTGCAGTTACTACTTCTTCATGAGGGGAAGTGGAGGTGCAAACACTGATCTCTTCTCTGTGGTGACCAGTGGCAGGACCCAAGGGAATGGCCTGAATTTGTGTCAGGGTAGGTATAGGCTGGATATTAGTAAAAGGTCTTCAGCCAGAGGATGGCTGGACACTGGAACAGGCTCCTTGGGGAAGCGGCCACAGCACCAATCCTGACAGATTTCAAGAAGTGTTGGGACAATGCTCTGGAACACATGATGTGATTCTCAGAAATGGTTCTGGGCAGGGCCAGGAGGTGGACTCGATTATCCTTGTAGGTCCCTTCCAACTCAGCTCATCCTGTAATTCTGTGATTCTGTATTGGCAAGGTCTGCTTATCACTTAGGTCTGGACAGCTAGACACATATTCAGGTGTCAAATTTCTGCCTTCAACTTGTATTCAGCTGAGCATTAACATCTCACAGGGACAAAAATATTACCCATAACCTTGTCTGACTTCAGAGAGAAAATTATTTACTTCTAAAGACAAACTTCTTCCCTAAGAAAGCACAGATTTCTTTTAAACACTGCCCGGCTCCCTCATGAATACAAGTTAGACTTATTCATGTCACAGATATAAGAATTACACAAAATCAGGATGGTTTGTCCCACAGGAAATTCTAATTCGTTCTGATCTATTTTAATCAAATCAGTAAGAAAACCCAAATTTCCGAAATGAAAACTGAAACACAGAAATATGGAAGTGGCAGCTCCCAGAATGGGCAAGCTGGAAGGTACAGTGTACTGTCCCCTGCAGTGGCAGCTGATGCTTGCACAGGATACACTGAACACAAGGACTCTCCATCTTCCCCCAGTCCAGCCATCTGTGACTTAGACTTCAACATCTGAGGGAGGTAATGTGTTTATTTGCTACAGAGAGACTGACCTTTCCTTTTTCATTTAATACCCTTGAGACCATTTATATTCTTTATCTCCATGTAATTCAGTAACAGTCAATTCTACATAATTACATACAGTGTGGAACAGATTTTGCTTGTGTTTATATTGCATTCTATTTAATAATTTCTGTGGGTGCATCTGAATCTGTTAAACTAAGAGAACAGCATGCAACCTGCATAAATTTCTCTCTTATATCTCTAAGGTTTTATAAAAAAAATACATTATTCCATTCATGGTACTTTGTCTTTTCCAAGCCAGAGAGTGCCAAACTACTGTGATTGTCTTAGAGTTTTTGTTTTGAGTTAGGTTTTTTGCCTGTTTGTTTTGGAATTTTTTTTCTTGACTTTTCTGTATCTTTTCTTGAGTTGGACCAACCAGAACTACTTCTGGTATATGAGATGGGTTTGTGAATTTAAATAGTGATATTACTATATTCCTATATTGTTTTTCTCATCATATATAAGGTGCTACTTACCTTTATAATTCTTCTGAATACTAATAAGAGATGAATCTGAAAATTATCCACAACATTTCCAAGGGGTTTTTTTGTCTGAATTGTAAAAACTGAAAGAGACGTCCTCATTATACACATAAACTAAGTGTATTTTATTTAACTTCTGTTTTCCTCTATCCTAAACAGCAGTGTATTATCTGGAAAGGCCATCACCTTGTTATTCATCCACTCTTTCTTGATTACTTGTGATTGTGTCTAACATAAATCCTAGGATAAGTTGTGTGAAAATTAAATGAATGATAATTTCAAAAAAGCTTATTTTCAGAATACTAAAACATGTCACAGTTGCATCTTTCAATGATAATCAGCTTTGTGATTTTCTCAAATTATATTTAATGTCTGTGAAATTTAGCCCACCCAAACCCTTGCCTTGTTGCTGTCAGTGTCCAAGAGTATGTGTAACACAGTGCCCTGTTGCTCTGTGGTCCACATCTCTGAGCAGCCTGACCCTTCCCAGGCACAGCCAGATGTCCAGAGATACCAGGGGCTTTGTTAAACATTTGCTGCTTCATGACATTTGTGTTGTGAGACAAGTCCAATCCTGTGGTTGTCACTCTGGGGCATACTAAACACAAAAAGCTAAAAGTGAAACTAAAAGGATATAAATCTATGTAAAGCAAAACTCACACAAAACAACAACAACAAAAAAGTTTCAGGGTTTTGTATGTACAGAAACTTTTTAACTCTCACATGCTATAAGATGTCTTGCTCATTAATCTCTGTCCCTTCTTAAACAACCTGCCTCTGTGGGAAAAAAAGATACATATCCCAATACCTTCTAAAACAAGGAAACTATTATTTCATGTGTGCTTATTTAAAACTAGCATTGCTTCCTGAATTCATGGTGAATTGTTTTGTTTTCCAGCAACATGAATGAGCAGAAGTCACAAGGAAAGCCCATGACCCCATGGCAGTGACAAGGCAGTTCTGGGCTCGGTTAGCCAGGGATGTCATCAGCAGTTCCCTCACTGCCAGAAATGCAGCCTTGCACCGTGTGCATAAAAAACCCCAGAAACCCAGCCAACATCCAGCAGAGAGTTAACCATTCCCTCACCCAGCTCTCTTCATGGCTCTCCTCTTCAGCTCTGCTCCCAGGGCAACATGCAAACTCCAAATTTCTCATTTTGGTGCATTGGAACTGGATCTCTGCTCACACAGAGTGCAGGGCAAAAGGTATTAAATATTTACTTTTTTGATTATGATGTACTGGGGAGTTTTCTGGCCAGTTAACAGCTCAGCAACTATGGAAGGCAAACTGAAGTGTAATGGGCCATAAGACATTTGGCCATGAAGAGCCTTTCAACACATGATATCAGCCAGTGGTTTGGATTGCTATTATTTTATTTTTCCTAAATAAAACTTCATGCTAACTCTAAGTTTATTTACAAGAGATTGATTGGCAGTAATAATAATGTACACATCAGTGTAAAAGCAAATTAATTTATTCCCAGGCACCTTTCCTCCCTGCAGTCAATATTACTCCTCCTTCAAGAAAAGTGACATCCTGGCCTGGCTGAAATGAATGCAAGAACTCCCTGTGGTTTCGACAGGAGTGAACTTCACCTTACCCAGGATCTGGGAAAGAGTTGGCATTAGCCTTCAGGTTAAAACTCAAGAGTTCCTAGCTCTCCTTTAAAGTGCACATTATTACCATGCTCCCCTGCTAACAGCCATCCATCAGCTCTGCCTGTCCCACAAGTGCTCTGTAAAGGCTTCACTTTTTTGAAGCAAACTTCTGTCTTCTCATCCAGTTTCCACGTTTGGAGTATTTGAGCACCTTTGGCAGGTTTCTGTCCAATTTTCGCAGCCTCTTTTGGAAGCCAAAGAGAATTAATCAACTGCCGAGGAGAAATTAATCACTTTGTTTCTGCCTCCCCCATGCGTGATGGCAGAAATTCGAGCCTTTGGCTCCACCAGCAGCAGCCACATGCCTGTTTCAGACTGCTTCAACTCTCCTGCATCACCTCTCCCACCTTCTCTCTGCTTGCAGCTAAGCTCAAGCTATTATTAGCTGGTATTAGTGATGGAATATACTTGCTTTTCCCCCTGCCCTTTCTGCCAACAAGGATGCACTGTGATTAATGCAATCTTCAGCTCCAGGCTGAATTACTGCCATTGAAATACTTAGGGAGGCTGTGACGAGGCTTCAGCTTCATGGCTATGGGACAGCTCCATCTCAAGCAGAAGGGCGAGTGCCCTGGGAGTCTACTCACTGCTTCCTCACTTATTGCCAGTCCATTTTACAAACTAGGAACTTATCAACAAAGTTAAGCTGTAGCAGAGACCATAGCTCCAGCTGCAACTCAGCTGGCAAAGGATGTTCCACTGGCAGAGATAAAGTATGCTTAAATTGTGAGTTCAGTTGCAAAAAAAGAAACTGAACAAGATTAGAAAAATCCAGAATTTTTAGGAAAAAATATATTATCTGTTTTCCAGAAAACAACTGAATACCATAACTGAATGTGTCCTTATTTTATGTCATGTTTTTCTGTCTGGTAGTTCATATACTCCACATACGGTTAGGGGCTCTGTTGTTTTGTTGGGGTTCTTTTATCCAAGGGGTCTATGAGAGTGTCTGGGAAAAGCTTAAACTAAAAAGATTCATACTTCAGCATGAAAATTCATAAAGATGTATAAAACGGAACAGTTTGAAACCCCTTGATATATACATTATGTATATACAAATCAATGTAAGCCCATTATATATTTAGCATTCAAAAATCATAATGTACTGGGGTAAATGTTGCCTGTGTCTTCTTAATTCGGTCTCCTTGTGTGCTTCATACAACTTTTAATTATATAATCTTTTCTTTTCCTGCACAAACTTGCAGTTTTAAAATTATATAAAATTAATCAACTCTGAAGTTAAATTGAAGGTGTGTAAGCATGCTGGCTATCATCCACAGGACAATTCCTGATTCTTTGTTGAAGAAATCAGGAGGTACATAGTGAGTGAAATGTAACTGGGTTTGTTGAACTTAATCTTACCTTGAACAGAGAGAAGGACTGGCAGAGTTCAGGCCACTCCTACCCTATCTCAATAAAAGTGATTTTCCAGATTCCTTACTGACTAGACCGAAGAACATGGTGTTATCACAAATGAGAGAATCGAAGGGGGAATAAAAGAATATTTTCAGCTTAAGATAAAGATGTTTGGAACAAAACTATGTACATCACTATGACAACAGGAAAAGAGTTCTCCAACAGCCTCTGCTCCAGTTATGTGAGCGTTGGCCACAGACAAAAGGGACTGAGACCCTCATAGGAGAAAAATTTCACTCCAGTTTATCTTGTTTAAATCTGATACCTAAATTCTTATAGTAAGAACTTGAAAATCCTGGTTAACCTCCAATTTAGGAAGGTTTCAGTGAGCACAATTTCAGAATTGGTGGTGTTCTCTCATTCCCCAGTCCTAGATCATGGACAGCTGAGAAGCAGATGCGTTGAATGTCCCAACTGCACAAGCACAAGGAGTCCAGCCTGGGTGATCACAACAGAGTGCAGGGTGCTCATGCCCTCAAGCACCTTTCTACCTATGTGTGCTGGGTTTAGACTCACCTTTCTTCACAGTGGCTGCTACAGGGCTGTGTGTGGATTTGAGCTGAACACAGGGTTGGTAATGCAGAGATGATTTTGTTATTGCTGAGCAGGGCTTGCACAGAGCCAAGGCCTTCTCTGCTTTTTGTACTGCCAGACTGGTAAGGAAGGTGGGGGTGTCTGAGAAGCTGGGAGGAGACACAGCCAGGACAGGAGACTTAAACTGACCAAAGAGGGGTTCCAGGCCATGTAACTTCATGCTTAGTGTATAAAACTGGGGATAAGAAGGAGGAAGTGGGGACATTTAGAGTGATGGTGTCTATCTTCCCAAGTCATTGTCATGTACCCTACTCTGCTGGGGATGGCTGAATACCTGCCTGCCCATGGGGAACAGTGAATCAATTCCTTGTTTTGCTTTGCTTGTGTGTGGGGCTTTCACTTTCCCTATTGAACTGTCTTTGGCTCAACCCATGAGTTTTCCAGCTTTTACCCTTCTGATTCTCTCCCTGATCCTGCTGGTGGTGGAGTGAGCAATTGGCTGCATGGGGCTTGGCTACTGACCGGGGTGAAACCATGACACTACAAAGATCTGCAGCAATAGACTGCAGAGAGAAATGTGCTGGGTGTCTCTTGGGCCCAACACCAAAGTGTCCTGAAGACCTGCTCTGGTTGCTTTTCATGCTCAGAAAAAATTGTATCCACATGAAAGGAATTCTGCCTTACATCTCAGTCTGCCACAGAAAAACTGATCAGAGAATTGAAATTGACTGTTGCTTAGGCCATTTAAGAGATATAATTATGTGCAAACAGAATTATGTGCTTGGCTCTTTGGAAGTTCCAGGTTCACAAAGCTGGGAACTGTTATGCACAAAATCACCTGGAAGAGGAAATTTAAATAAAAAAATTTCAATTATAGTTGGGAAATATTCAAGCAAAGAGATGAAAAAGACCATAATAAATAGATTATATTACATATAAATATATAGAGATATATACACCATATGCATATAATAATAAACAATACAATGAACAAAATAGTGTGATTAACCTGTCAACCTGCTTAAAAACAGAGATAAAGCAACCTTAAAAATATGGATAATAATTTTAAAGGACTGAAAGCTGAGAGTAACAAATACATATCAGTTAACCATTAAGAACTGTAGAAGGGTTAGCAGCAGAGGCAGAAATACTCAAGAAGAAGTGAGATCAAGGTACAAAAGGTCAAACATATGTAAATTAACTGGTCCAGCTAACTTGTAGTCTCCAAGTGTTAAAAGCTGGTGGAGAAGGTCATCAGAGCTTTAATACTGGTTTTCAGTACAGCAGTCATGAAGTTGCAGCTACCTGGCAGGGAACTGATGCTACCCCAGTGACTGAAAGAATAAATGGGCCATCCTCCTGCTCTGACAGAGGACCCAGGAGCACAACAGAGGAGCAGATAAAAGACCTGAGTTTAAGGCTAATAGTAAAGGTAACAACAAACAACAGATTTAGAGAAAGCAGACAGTAGCAAACAATATTGATAAATTTCAAAAACTGGAAGTTTAGTTAATAAAGCCTACACGTCTGAAAAAAATAATCCTGAATTTCTCTAAGATATTCAGCATTGAGTCACATAAGAAGCAAGAGGAAAATCAAGCACAGGTTCACATGAGTATGTGAGAAAGGAAGTTAGTTCTTCGATAGTTTTAAAAGTTATGTGGAAACAGAAAGACAGCAATGTTTCTAGTGAGTTTTCTCTGTCACTAGGTCATAGCTCTGTGCCATTTAATATTTTGCAAAATAAAAAAAGCTCAAACATTTTAAAGGAAATGACAGAAATATTAGAAGAATATAATAGAGAGTAACTGTTCCTCAGCAAAGGACTATGCAGATAAAGGTACAAATAAATAACCATTTTTGAAAGGAAAAGGAAACATCAGTGGGATAAAAATGAGAGGGAGCATAATTTCAGTGAAGTACTGTTGAGAAGGAGATCAAAAGCATCTTCCCAGGACAAGGACTTCAGTTCTCAACAGAACTGGAAGAGCACTGGGACAGCAATTCACCCCTGGGTGACTTCTCTTTCTTCCAGGCCAAAGCAGGAGTAGGTGCTAAATAGATGAAGACAAGAGAAAAGAAACAAGCTTTCATTTGGGGTCACTGCAAGAGAAATTGAACACCTGCTTTGAAGGAAATATGAAAATTTTTAAAGAGGAAATCCACCCCACCCACAGAGAACACCATTCTGAAGAGAGGTCTGGTGCCAGGCACTGGTCTGTCTCATGTAGTGGAGCAGCAGCAGGGCTCTGGCAGATGCTCCTTGGAAACCCTACTGACAATTGTACATGTTCAACACTCCCACAGGGAGGCCCTGTCTCTGCAAACTACTGCTTGGCAAACAAGTGTTTCACTTGAAAAATGCAAGAAATTTGGAAGGTGTAAGGAGATGCATGATTTCAGGAAGATAGGCGAGCTAAGAGAGTCTAAGCAGCATTGGAAAATGCTAGGCTAAAAGTAAAGAAAGGTAATTTAAAAGAAGTATCTCTTGAAGAAAAAAAAAGAGTGCACAGACTGACCACATCAATGATCCAGCCATCTGTAACAAACCTTCTCCAACACCGTTGAGACAAGTACAAGAACACTTTGAGATCCTGGACAACAAAAAAATCACAATCAATAATTCAACTGTCTAAACAACAAGCTTGTGAAAAGTGTCCATTGGACATAACAAAATACCCTTTAAGAGTTTAACAACAGCATACAGAGATCTAAAACTGAGTGACTTGAACACAACAAGTGAAACACAGTCATCCACAGATGTCCTGAAAGGTGGTATTGGCACAGTTGTTTTACAATCGCGTGGTGGCCAAAACTAGAAACCAGAGAGCTCTCCAATGCTCTGAAGATGTTATTTAAAAAAAACAAAACAAAACAAAACAAAACAAAACAAAACCAACCCTGCCAAAAAACACCCCAAAAACCCTTGCACCAATCCACTCATCTAGGAAAGGCAGCTGTGCACACAGTGAGGGCACCAAAAGGTTCACGTGCTGCCTGCAGCCCATGCTAACTGAAACAAACCACAAAACTGCTGTCACTTCTGAAGAGGCCTGGCAAACCACATTTTACCACAGAAATACAGAGCTTATTTTTCAGCTTCAGATGTAAAATTTGCAAATTGAATGCAAACCTCAGAAAGACTCAATTGTTGCAGACACACACTAAAGAATTAGAAATACGCTGTGGAGAATAGACAAGAGCTAGATATCAATCAGATTAAAAACCAAAAAAACAACTGCTGCAAATCAGATTTCGTGAGAACTCTGCTTTTGAAAACAGCTGCTAAGGTACAACCCTGTAGACTTTTGGCCCTATTTTCAGCTCAAAGACATATTCTCATAATATGAAAAGAAAAAAAAAAAGGAATATATTTTAAGACATGAAGATAGTCAACCCTGAGATACCATGGTATTCTAAAAGTATGAATGAAGCCTTTTCGGAGTTTAAGAAATCTAAGGAAGACAGAGAGTTACCAGGATGGTTGCATTTGTTGCGTTCAACAAGCAAAGCAAAAGAGCAATTTACTGACAGTGCTCTTTTTGTTGGTTTAGTTCTGGCGTAGTGTCCACATCCCCAGATCCAAATCTTGCTCTTCTTCAGTCCTCCTAAGAAGATGCTGCCAATCTGAGAGTCTGAAGTTAATGGAGAGGGGACATGAGGTAGGCAGGATGGACTCTGGGCTCAGTTCAGGTGCCCCATCCAACACACATGGAGAACATGCAGATTCACACACTAGCCTTGCATAAATCTCCACCAAGCCTGTTAGGTTTTTCAAAATGCTGTAACTCCCAGAGTCTTCAAGAGACACCTCTTCCAATACTCCTTTTTCATCAGCAGCAAAATTTACTTTCTATTCTTTTTCATCTTCCCTCATCCTGAGAAGAGTTTGGACTGAAGTAAGTCTCCTGGAAAGCACCTGATGAGAACAGCAAGCCCAAAGCACACCAGCAGCAAGAAGAAGGTCAGGCCAAACTGCTGTACCTCAGCACAGCTCCTTCCAGCCAAAACCACCCTAGAAAGTAAAAAGTCCAGCCTGCTTGCAAAAATCATTACTCTTTACAAGCAGTTGCAATGCAAAACAGGGTGCCATAGAGGGGAGGAAACCTTTTACAAATAAAAAGATTGACTTCTGGAATATATTTAGGTCGACACCAGTGGGACTTTCTCAGAGGGAAGGAAACTTTTTGTGAGCTAAATGTTTACCTTCTTTGTAGGAGCAGCAAATTAGGTGTTTACTCCTTCAAGCAGCAACAGAAGCCAATACACCTGTTCCGTCCAGATTGTCCCTGCTTTTTCTGGCATGTGATACCCTGGAAATGGCTCCAGTGATCTGCCACAGGAGGGCCAGGAGGTTTGATAAAACAGGCTGAAGCATTTGTTTCTTAAATACTAAAAAAACCCCAAAACAGTCAATGGTTGTGCTGGCTAAGAGAATATAGTGCTTATTGCTGCATTTTATTATTTCTGGTACCAATCCCACAGAATATTGAAATTAGACTAAAATAAAAACTGATTAAATGTGTGTAGCGGTAAACATGCCACATATATTTATGAAAAAAAACCCCATAAATACTATATGGCTGTGCCTTTCCTCATGGGGTAAGGGATGGGATCAGAGAGATGTTATCCATGGCCTAACTAATCACTGCCCCATGAGTCATCCAGCCCCAGCCCCAGTTCCCACCTCTTGGGAAGGACAGGGGGACAGGAAGGGTATCTAAAATCCCATCCCTGATCTGCCAAGTGTAAACTAAACCCTCCCCACAAAAAAAAACAAAAAAAAAAAAACAAAAAAAAAAAAAAAAAAAAAANAAAAAAAAAAAAAAAAAACCACCAACAGGGAAGGACTGAGGTATGGAGATGGTGTAAGTGTGAAACCCCACTTTGCACATCTGCATTTCTCTGGTGGCACTTTGCATCAGCTGTCACCAAGTCACCACAGCCTGGCAGGTGACATTCAGTATATTTATGTATATGGAAAGCCACAGCTGGATTCAAACAATTTTTTTTTTCGCAAACGTGATGGGCTGAGAACAGAGAACATTAAACCTTAGAGTTTAGTTCACAGTCCTGTGAAAAAAATCATTGTTTTTCTCAATATCAGGCCAAAAATGCCTCCAGTGTCAGAAATGGTTCTGGGTTATGCAGGCAACCCAGCTCAGCCCTGGCCAACAAATCCGCACAGTATAGACACAGATTTAAAAATATAAAGGGCTTATGCAAAGAAGCCAGACTGAAAGGTGGATTGAGATTCCCTTTTGACCCTACACTCATCACACACCTTCTAATCCCTTTGGAGTGTCAGGTGCCTCAGCCCTGGGAGGTGGAAAATGGCAGCTCATCCTCTGGGCACATCAGCACCTGATGGAGGTGCAGCACTGGCCCTGCCACAGCCAACACCCTGCACAGAGAAACAGCTTGTACCAGCAAAAAAAAGTTGTTTTGCTGGTAGGAATTAAACCACTTTGCTGAACAGATTACATCATAACAACAAAAAGGCCTTTTGATGGTAGGAGTGAACTCACAGTAGGGATTTTACTGGTGTAATTATACTACTGCCATGCCAGCAAAACTTTTTAAGCACAGACTGACTCCCTGCATTTTTATCTTTTCAGGTTAAAAGGTTACACCGAGGCAGAAGTTATGAAATGGTTTGAGACCTGGCATGGGGAACTGTCTTAGCCCCCTAGAAAGCAATTCATCTTGCAATGGAGAAGGCTCCTGAGCGTAATTTCCCAAAGGAACCACAGTGATAAACCAGCTCTGGAGGTGTGCCAGGGGATTTGAAGCCGTGGTCCTAGGGGTGTGCAGGTGTGCTTAGCTTGTAAATATTTTTTTTTTAATGAAGACTTGAAGACTTTGGATGGTGGTTTTGTTCTTTTTTTAGAGTACCTATTTTGAAATGTTTGCATCTGCTGTGTTTATAAATCTGGGGATCTGGGGGGGTGTGGGGTGGGGGATATTAATTCAAGGGAAGAGATTCTGCAGTGATGAAATAGTGTCCACATGCAGATCAAATCAAATTGTAATCCTTTGGGAAAATCTGACGTCTAAGTGCTCCCTATTCTGGATGTGCCAATTAAATAGCACACAAGATTTTTATGTAATATAATGCAAGAATAAGAAACTTAAGACACATTTAAACAGGAAAAAAAATAAAGGGTGGAGCTCCTTGGCAACAGCTCTAATCCCTTTGAAGGCTCTGGCATCTGCTGAGTCAGGCACTCCCTCCCTATGTTTTAGTTTACAATCAGCCACTGAGTCACAGCAAGTTCCTGACTTCCCTGTTGGAACTATGCTGTCATAAACTACAGTTGCATATTTTTAGGGATTGGATCCTTTTATTTAATGTCTTTGTTTTTGTTCTTGTTGCTCAATTATAAATAAACAAATATTGAATAAATAAATTAAAAGAAAACAAAAGTAAAGGAGTTCTGAGCTCTCAGCTCTGAGTACAGCTGCAAGAGATTTCTTCTCATAAATGCTGTCCTCGAGCCACAAAACACACTTCATTCTTGGTGAAGTCCTTGGAGCTGGAGAAGCATTTTGCAGAATAGCCATGGGATCCCCACACGAAGCGTTTGGAGGTGGGATTGCAGTAGCAGAGCTCTCTGCCCTGCTGGATAGACCTTACTCCCCAGCAGCAGACTAATTAGCCAGGGTGGAGCCCCATTCTGATATAAATCCGTGCTAGCCTGGATGTCTTTCTACAGTGCTTCCCAGTGCCACGCAGACACAGGGATGTGGCCTGGAGCCAGTCACCAATCCTGCCTTATTTCCTCATCCAAAAATTGAAGATGCAGTCAGCCTGCCAGCAGAAACTCCCATTGTGAAACTGGGTTTGCTGATATTTGCAAAGCACTTAAAGGTGTGTCTTACTGGGAAAAAGTGTGTCCGAACTGCAGGTAGGTCATAGGAGTGAACCTGTTTCTGATTTTAGCAGACAAAACAGCAGTGAGCAGCATTTCACATGCACAGAGTTGAGCTAGGATTCCTCGTTAATCAAGTTAAGTCAGGTTTCATTCCTGCCCCTGCCAATTATTTAAATCCCATCTACCCACAAAAGCCTGCAACCCTGCTGTGGTGGAGCTGTTGACTCACGTCTCTCAAACAGGGGGTTACAAGGCACTGACCTGCAGTCATCACCGGCGTGGATAGGGAGTAGATCCATGGGAATGTGTCAGTGTATCCTCTGGCACATCCCTGTGCTGCCCTGGCACATGCCAGGCCCACAGAGAGATCCCAGAGAAGTTTCCTGGGAAGAATGAACGCAGTGGGTCGGGCAGAAGCTGCTCCAGCCATCAGTGGGTGTGCCACTGGAAACCCCAGGAGAGCGTGATGCAGGTAAAGCCACTGCAGCACCTGGGCTACCCAAGAGGCGTCACAATGACCCTTAGGCTTGTCCAGTGCAAGGAGATTAGCTCTAGGCAATTCTGCACCAAAATATGCTCTGCATTAACCCACACCAGGGAACTGAAACCACAACCCCATCTCTGCGCTTCGTGAGAACATTAGAGGGGAAATGCCGAGAAAATGCAACATGACTGTTCATGGAAGAATGATTTCTGTCTTTTCTTCAAAATGTTTCTTGAGTTTAATAGAAGCACCAACAAACTTAGCTATTAAGATCCCCTTTGCTCATCAGCAGTGTTTCTATCTCTAGGTGGAACTTGATATCTGCTTAACAGTGCAGAGCAAATCTACAGGACAGCTTAAGGTAGGAAATAATGAATTCCACTTCAGCAACTGGTAGCACATAATTGTGTGTAGCTACAGTTTGTCACACTGAAATGCATGATAATATGTAAGCTCTGGGGTTCAGTTCTTATTTGCCTCTTATTTTTTAAAGAAATAGAAAAATTACAAAGATTAAAAAATGGAAATAAGTTCTATTGATTAAGTCACTTCCAGGTCAGTGAGATTTCCCATTACTTTTTAATTAATTAATTACTTTTACTGTTAACCTGTATTTTTTAAAAGGTAATTCTGTGTGCTTTTTCCCATTTTTCTCCTACATTCTTTCTGTATTTTTTCTTTTACTTCCATGTACATTACATGAAAAGCATCAGTTTCTTTCATCACATTATTTTCTACAACTTTCCAACATTTCTTCAGCTTTGGAAACATTAAAGAATGCCAAAAGAAAATGGAAAATATGTATGTTTAAAAATCTCTAAACTTTAAACTTGAAAGTAATGCCTTTTAATTACAGAAAAGCTTAAAGGAAGAGTGAAATTTATAAAAGCTAATATTTTACCCCCAGTTTTATATTTCAATTATAATCCCTTAAATATTAAAAAGCCCAGCATTTCATTTAAGGTTTTGAAGTGTAAAAACACATCTTTTCATTGAAAAAAATCTGAAGAAAAGCATTGAACTTAGTCTGAAAACAGTGATGTTTATTGCTGAGGGCATGGAAATTAAAAGCAGTCATGTTTACTGAGGAGCTGACTGTAAGGGGGCAAGGTCATAATTTACACATAATTACTGGTTTGCACTATCGTTTAACCACTACTGAGATGAATATGTTTTTCTTCCTTCCCTCTTCCTGTGCAGAAGTGGTGCTCAGCACACTTCTTATGCATTAGATGTTCTTGTGCAAATCACTGCTTTCTGTGGCTTGTGATTCAATAGCAAACATTGCTGTCACAAACAAGGTCTGCATCTAGAGATAGCTGTGTATTTTTTGATAATATTTACAGTTAGTAAGAATGTGCCATCAGCACATAATTACAGACATGCCTGCTATGACAAACAGACATGAAAATATGGCTGACTAGAGTAAACTGGGAATATTTTAAATATGGGGTTTGTCTGCCTTTGTACAGTACATACAGTCACACCAGACTCCTTTGCATCAATTCGCACAGAAAATACCCAGCAAAGTATTCTGGGTGAGCCTATAAATAATACTGTTTCCCAAGGCTGAGAAATATATGCTTCTTGGATAACTTTTGAGCACTTTGAGTCATGATTTTCAGAAGTGGCCGAGGTTTTGCTTGCTTTGCTGGTGCCCACTTTGAAAACGCAGAGTGTCCAGGGAGAGGTGAGCATCCCCACTCTGGGAACCAGTCCTCAGCTGAAGAAGACGTCTGGTGCCAAGAAACAGAGGGGCTCACTACACATTCGTAGTTTGACCTTTGTATCAAAGCTATTTTAAAAATAGCAAGATTTTGTTTCAGCAGTTGATGGTGGCATACGAGGCACTCTGTCCAGAACAAAGCCATATGTACTGATATCAGTATCTGTGTGCCCAGGGTAGAGCTGCTGCCAGCCACAGTCATTCAGGACTATTCAGTGGCAGCTCTTCCTGCCACAGCCATAACTCACCTTATCCATGATGGTCTGTTGACATTTATCTCATCTATGACCCACAGTGCTTCAACTAGCATGAAAAATAATGACAGAAGGTTTGCTCCCTCATTGGTATCTTCAACCTTTGCTGCAAACTCTTGCTTTCAAGGAAAGTGCAAGGTTGGAAACAGACCTGGGTTCTTGGGACTGTACCTGCTCCTCCTTGGCAGTCTGTGTGGTAGTCCTGATATGACACCCAAAGCCTGAGCTTCACATTCAAAGCCACCTACACCTCAAAATTCACAGCTAAGGTGGTTTGCCTGGGCTACTCAGTCTTCTTGGCTCAACAGTGAAGATTTTAATCGCTTCTCCAACTTGCATTTACACAGAATTTCTAGAGATAGGATAAGTTCCAAGCTGGGTCAAAATAAATTTCTAATTTCTCCACAAGACAGAGCACTATTCTCTCCCTAGCTCTGAGAAGCTGATTGTGGATGAGCTGGTGCAACCCTCCCATTTTTCTCCAGCTGCCTGTGCCAAGGGCAGAATACTGTGGGGGGTATTCACACAGTGCACTCCAGAGCATCTCCCTGCACACAGGCTGGTGAGATAGGGTGGGTGGCTACCCATAGAATCATAGAGTGATTGAGGTTGAAAAGGACCTCTAAGATCCTTGAGTCCCAGTGTTAACCCAGCACTGTAAAGTCCTCCATTAAACCATGTCCCTAAGCACCACAGCTGCATCTCTTTCAAATATCTCCAGGGATGGTAACTGCACCACTTCCCCGGGCAGTCTGTTCCAGTGCATGACAAGCCTTTCAGTGAAGACATTTCTCCAAAATATCCAATCAGATGTTCCTGTTGTTTACCTTGAGGACCTATCACTTTTTACCTGAAAGAAGTCAACCTCCACCTCACTATAGCTTCCTCTCAGGTAGTTGTAGAGAGCAGTGAGTTCACCCCCTGAGCCTCCTTTTCCCCACATTGAGCAACACCAGATGCCTCAGCTGCTCCTCATAGGAGCTTGTGCTCCAGACCCTTCACCAGCTCCACTGCCCTTCTCTGGACTCAGTCCAGCCCTGCAGTGTTTAAGTAGGTCCCCTTGTCATAGAAGGAGATCAGGTTGGTCCAGCAGGACCTGTCTTTCATTAAAACATGGTGGCTGGGCCTGATCTCCTGGTTGTCCAGATCCTTGATGCTGGAAAGGCATAAGGAAAGGCTTGTGCAATCTTGATTCAGCCCTCTTCTAACATTCAATTACAAAATCACATACTGTATTTTCCATGGGACCCTGTTTCATTCAGTTCACGGAATAGCTGGTGTTCACTTAATGAGCAACTATTCAATATTTTATTTTCTTCTCACTCAGTGTGTTGCCCTAGGCATGATTTACTAGATGTAATTCAAACCTAGCTGTGCAGCCAAAATTATTAATTTCAGCACAGCTTTTTTTCCTTTAGTACTCATCCTCACAGCACTCCTGAGTGCTACACAAACAGTAAATACTATATTTTCATAATACCACAGTGAGGTGTTTTCATAATACCCCAGTGTGATTAAATGGGGAGGAGGGGTGGAATTATCCTCCGTGTTTCACAGGTGCATAGAAAAGGCAGAGGAATGCAGAGGAGGCATTACAGTCCAAAGAATCAAAAATTTGTAACACTCTCTTGACAATTTGAGTCCTGACTTTTGAAAATTCTTAATATAATTCCAGTCGAGTCAACCTCTATCCGTCAGTGCTCAGAGATGGAGGAGACCTTCTAAGCCATAGACTGGTTCCCTCCTATCACAGGCAGCTTTTTAATAATCTTATCAAATTGGACTGAATAGGAATTGGGTTTCTTGAATTCCTATTAAAAAGCTGAGAACTCACTCCTCTGATAGTTAGAAACCCTTTTCTAATTTTCAGTCCAAATTTATTCATAGCCAGATTGTACTCATTTGTTCTTAGGCCAACATTGTCCTTCACCTTAAATAGTTCCTCTCCCTCTCTGGCATTTGCCTCTGCTGATAAATTTAGAGTGAGCAATCACATCTTTTTCTCTCTCAGCATTTGTCTCAAGGAGCTAAATGAGCTACACTCCCTAATCAATCTCTCTCAAATTAAGCTGCCAGGTCCTCTGTTCATCCAAGGAACTGCTTTCCACACCCCCATCCGCTTGCACTTGTCTGCTCTGGGCATGGCTGACCAGGCTTTTGGCAGCACCAGGCCTGCCTGTATTCACCCAGAGGAGGGTCAAGAGGCAAAAGGGTAACTGCTGGTAACCAAATGAGTGTAAGGTATTTCTGGATCTGCTCTGGAAATGATGTGTCTCAGAATCAGCCTGGGATTTCCACAGCTACAGCACATCAGTAGCACCTGAAGTTTACCTGCACATCCCAGTTGTGCTCCTTTTCACTTTCCAGCAGAAAGTCTCAGCACTGGTTGAAAAAAAAAAAATGCATGCATTTTGTACCTCCGAATTTCGTCTTGCTGCTCCCTTCCTAGCCCTCTGGATCATCACTGGATAGTCCAGCATCCCAGTCCCAGCCTGGATGGTGATGCTGCCCACAAAATGTCAGTGGTTGACTCCACTGGCAGGCTAGTGAACATGTACACATAGGTCTATAGGGAGTTGCTTTTTGAATGTGTCTGCTCCTGAGGTCAATTTTAAAGACCCACCAGAAAAAAAAAATAAAAAAAAAGAAAAGAAAAACCAAAACAGAGCAACTATTAGAAAACCACACAGGTCAGCTATAAAAACTCAGAGCATTAGACACCCTAATTTGATACACTTTGAAAAATTCCTGTACTCATTGGCTGTCAAATATTGGTCACCTCTTTGACATGGAATAAATTATATTTTGATTACTGAGAAGATTACACTCCATTAAATGTAAGACTGCTTCAGTTATGACATATATCCACCTTTTGGGGATTCATGTATTTTTCTTTAAGGTGTGAATTGATGTATGCAAGGCCATTTGTAGTCATTTTTTTCAGTCAAACATCTATCTTAGAATCACATACTAAAATACCTGGTAAATAATGACCAGACAAATTGAACACAACTGGAGAAACATAATACAAATTTGACAGTAAAAGAGAATGTCTAGGCAAGAAATCCAAGGATAATAAATGCAAGGTATTAAGCATGTGACACCATGACTTAGCTGAAATAAATCACTTCCAGTTGCACAGACTGCTTGTTTTTCTGGTTAAAAAATCTGCATATTTCAAACAGAATACAGCAAGGAGGACGATGCTCCCTTCCCATTGCCACCAGACCACAACCCAAACCTGGGGGACTGGCCACAGCAGGACATGGTGGATCACTGAGCAGGTGATAACAGAAGACTGATAACTGTGAGACCATGTCAGACTTTGTGTCACCATCCTCTCCATAGATAACAGCCCCAGACAAGCTGAGGGGACCCAGAGGCATATACTGTCAGATTTAAGCCATTTTATGGATGCTCTTGGGTGTATATTGCCTGAAAATGCTCCAGAGACTGGTGTAAGCAAGAAAAAATTTCCAAGCCAACAAATTATGGTGACTTCAGGATAACTTAAATAACTTCCAAGGTATAGGAGGGATCAGATTTGAGCTGGAACGATCCAACAAGGCAGAGAATAAACACTATGCCTCTCTGATCTCAGGAGGGCTCAGTCCAGATACATAGAAAAAGTGGAAAAATACCCTTTGGAGAGCCATAACCTAAATCCACGGAAACATAAAACAAGGAAGAGGTAACGTACAAAGATTGCTGAGAAAAGGGTGCATTGTCACACTCACTTGGGAAAAGAGAGAAGACTTTCTAGCATGCAGGGGGAGAAAAGCAGCAGCCATAAGAGAGGCTTGGACAGAGCAGAGGGCAGGTACAAGTGTGTGGGTGTTGGTGAGAAAAGAGGTGCAGGAAGGAGCAGTGTTTGTGCTGGCACTGCAGGTAGGAGGAGGCAAGACAAGCACTGGAGCAGGGTGTTGGAGAGGGGGTACCCTCTGTTTTTGGCTCCTGCACTGCTCCCTGGGAGTAGCCCAGTATTCATTACACAGTGGAGTTAATTCTGGCGTTTTTGCAAACACAAACCAAGAAGATCCAACGTGCTCCTTTAAAGCAGACAGTTCATCTGCACAAAGGCTTGCACTAGCTTCACTGGATCAGGTTTTCTAAACTGCTGCTGCTGGGCAGACAGGGTCTAAGGAGGGAAAACATTTGGTCCTGTGTTACTTCAGTGTGTCTGACAGAAGTGTATTTAGTCTCTTCCCAGTGAATAACACCTATTTTGAGGGCAGAAAAAAACCCAACTGTCTGACAAAGCCACACTTCTTACGCCCCTTATTCTTGCTTGAGAAGTATCTACAGCTGTGAATACGTATATATATACTCTAATGACAGTCAGCTGTCACGTCTGTAAACATACATTTACCTCCCATTAAGTGTTATTTGCCCCCTTTTGTGACCTTTCACCAGCTTTCCATACCCTGGCCATGTGGCACAGATGGTATAATCCTGTCAGGCTAAGGCAGGTGACAGTGCTGCTCAGTGTTTAGTAATCAGTGGCTGTAATTAGCCAGACTGGACGCAGGCTCAGATAATAGGGCAGTCAAACAGCTGCCAGTCATGAGGCTTTTCCTGTGGACTGCAGGGGATGGAAGAGAGGATGATATAAAGAGGCCGTGCATTTTTTCCAACACACTTTATACAGAACCTGTGGTAATGTTATATATGGTGTTTTTCATTTAAAAAAATTCCTTTCAGAGTGACCAATAAAGTGTGTTTCATATCACAAAGAGCTTTTAGTTGGTTTTTTAAATCTGATGGAGGGGTCTGGAGAGTGTTTAGCAGCACCAGAGCATTTTCCCATTTGGACACTATCTTGTCATGTTTTCCTTACACAGATATGTCCACATGCACACAAAATGTGAATGGATGAAGTGCTCCAAGTTCCTGATCCCTAAAGCAACTACTTTAACACAGGCAAGTGCTGTCACCAAGCTACCACTTGTTTGCATTCAGAGATCAGGATTTTGACTAATAAAATGAAACTTAGTTGTAGTGAAAATAAAGAAAAAAAATTAAAAATATGGAGGGTATTGAAACCTTTTACTGGTTTTAGTTCTTTTTAGAGATCTCAGAGACTGTCCTCATTTCTGATCTTGTGTTACACTACATTTAGATGATACATAAGCTGCACATGCTGTATTTAAGAGAAGCAAGCAGTGTGCTGATCCAACTATATTTTCATGTGAGAGATGATTCACTGTCTCCTGGATGGCAGAAAATTCTCTGTCCTAAGCAGATGCTCATGCTTGCAGTCTGTGAGAGTGAAAGAGGTTTTATTATCAAAGAGGCAACCAGTCATCTCTCGCAGAGGAAAGACTAGCATTCATTGCCTAGGAGGGCCTTTTTTTCCTCACTTCGATATTTCTTTCCTTTTTTGAAACACATGCCTGTTATTGCAAAGACATTTCATAATGAAATAAATTTAATTTTTAAAAATGCACACATCACAATTAATCAACTTCTCCTCATCCTTTATTGCATGCATCCCAACAGCCTTTCTTCCTCTTCCAAAATTGTGCTATTTATCTGTACGGAACAGATACCTTAATCTTTTGGGGGAAAAGCAGAGAATAATTTCAATTTCCATGCATTTATGAGAAGACATTCTTAAATAGGCCAGTGAAAGAGATATTGCATCTATAAATAAATTATTCCGAGGCGGGCAGTGGGATGGGGTTACACATGGCCATTGTGCGGGGAGGCTGCAAAGCCTGACCCGGGAGTGCAGCTGTTGTCTTTGTGCCGGGCACTCTGCCTCTGCCATTGTTCCCCTGATTACAACAGGCACGTCGGGGCCGCGGGGAGGGCAGGCGGGGGTGAAAGGATGGCTGTGCATTGATAACGCCTGGCACTATCACAGAGGGCAGCGATAGGCTCCTCAGCTGCGGCGCTATCGGGGTGCGGGGCTTCGGAGCGTCTGTGTGTCCCCCGCCTCCCCTCCCTGAATCAGCAATTTCAGGAGATGTCAATGTGCTCACCTCCTGCGTGTGCCAGCTGGATCTTACCCAGACACACACACCGGATTGTGTCAACAGATGGTGTAAAAGGGGACAAAAAGGACAGTATTTCCAAACTGAATATGTAATATCAAACAGGTGTGGAGGTAAGGAGATGGTAATGAGCAAGGAACGCCGAGCTGCAAGAAGGGTGTCTGTGCTGCTCGCGGCAGAGAGGTGGGGAGGGAACTCATTGCTTTTAACCATGCTCTACTCAACAGGAGGGGAAAACGGCCATGAGCTCTCTGCCACTGCCATTGTCCCCACTAACACCTCAGCTGCTGCATGGCCTGGCCCCAGGGAGACAGCAGGAGAGATGTCCTTGCTGCCCTTTCATCCCCTGCACCACCTTATTTCAAGCAGCACCTCCAAAAGCCCCTCACAAAGGTGTTTGGCCTGTCAGCATCCTAAAAGCTGTTCTCACCCACTTGTCTAGCTGGGACAGGGGCAGGCCAGGAGGACAGGACACCAATAGCAGAGGTGTGTCCCAGCTCCTGTTACCAGCCTGCCTGAGGCAAAAGGGAGAAATACCCCAGAACAGAAAATTCTGAATCAATTGGGCTAATCTAGGGTGCTGCTGTCAATGCAGAGGCACTGGGACATCTGAGCTGGGGTTACTGTGCATTGGCATCAAAGGCATCCATGCCACGGGAGGTGTTGTGTGGCCCATACCTTGCCACAACACTGTGATTGATTCCCATTTCCTTCTGTGGGTCTCCTGACACCTAGGATAGCTGCCACTCACTGCACCATCGACCTTTAGGGCTGCATAGCACACCTGGTGTCATAAGCCTGGCCCTGAACCCTTCAGGAGAAGCCTGCTGGGCACACAGGATGCAGCTGGGTTATTCACCCCCAAAAGATGACAAAGCAGCCACGCTTGGCACCAGCCATGGAGTCCCTCACAGCCAAACTGCCTGTCCATTTGTATCCCAAGATGTGTCAGAGAAAACACTGTATGGCTTTTTTCCCCCCCTGCTGTCTTGTGAACTGGGGTGCACAACAGATCACCATTGCTTTGTAGATTTTCCCCTTCCTCAGATACAGAGAAAATCCTATTTCTCAGCAGATGCTATCTGGACAATCTGAGCTCCTCCTCAACTGCTGAAAAGAAGCTACTGTGGGTCTCACTACCTGCCAGGAATAGGATCCCACGTCTGTCTCACTGCTAAAACTGCTAACAGAGACCAGGAGTAAGGGATTTCTGACATGAAAGCCATGGCCACCCATGACAAGCAGGGGTAGAAACTAAGATGCCTGTTACTGTGGGACTAGGATGGAGTCACTTGATGCTGCTTTGATGCTTCAGTTGCTGTCAGATAGTTACCTACAGCAACACAATCTGAAAACAAGTTTACAAAGTAGCCATACATTAACTTGTATTCTTTTGCTTATCTCAAAACTCTAGTGCATTGTGTACAAATTCATCTTACAGATATTCATGTATTTTACTTGCAATCTGGTACACATCTGTTATATGTAGATGAGCTTCCTGCTCTCATCCCTTTCAAATTATTCTCTCCAGAACTGTGCTCAGTCAAAACCGAGCATTGCTATTTCTTCATCCTCAGTGATCTGTCAGCTGCGTTCAACACAATTAGCTTTCTTGTTCATCATGCAATCCTGCCCACGTTTACCTGGCTTGGTCATTTCCTCTTTCCTCTTCCCTAAGTGGGTCAGTGAGAGGATATTCCTGATTCCTCCTCCAGTTTTCCATGGAGATACCTGCAGGTCCTCACCATGGCCCCACTCTCTTCATCCAGATTCACAATACCAGCCTTCACCACAGACACTTACATTTAAATCAGTTTTCTCCCAACAGACTCTTGTTTAACATCTCTCTGTAATTCAGTAATCAAATTTAAGTTACTAGAAAACCCACCTTAATCCTCTTTTCTTCTGATGTGGCTCCAAAAGATGTAAGAAGATACTAATATTCACAGGCTGACATCCAGTACACTGATCAATACTGTATCAGTCTTAACTTGTATTCTCTCACACATCCCTCTCTTGTCTGACATGTGAAGGTCTCTGTACATCACAGCTGGGGCCTCTGTCCCCCATTGTCTTAATTATGAACTCAATGTGCTGCAGATTATAAATCATGGAAATTTAATCAGGCTTATTGCATCCTTCATCTGGCAGCACAGACTGAAATGAAAGCAGTGGTGAAAGAAAGGCTATTCCAAATGAGAGGGAATAGCAATGCTACTTGCTCTTGAGAATTTTCCCGGGACATACAACATCTCTGGGGATGATCTTCCCCCTCACCCACATGGGTGCAAACCCCAACTCATGCTAAGTCATTTAAATAAAAGTTAAAGTCAACAGAGAAGACACAGGATGCAGGCTGACCAGGTGCAAGTGGTTTGTTTCCACAGAAGATGGGAATGGAGGAAGGCACGAGATGGTCCTGGGGACGCTCACAGTGTCTTCCAGGGGTAAAAAACCACCCCATGGTGAGAACATGGAGTAAGTGGGCTGAGTTTCTGTCCTGCCCCACTCCCTAAGTCCCTTCCTTTACAGGCTGCTGGGATTCCTGGCTCCTTACCAAGCCCCTCCAAGGTGCTGCTTTTCACATCCTTCGCTCATCCACTCCTTGCTGGTGGCATGAAGAGGGGAGTAGTGGAGTCTCTCTGCATTCAGACCCACCTCAATGGAAGGCCAAGCATGAAACAGCAAACTGCCATCTCCACAGCCAGATCTACCAGTCAGGGCACAGTAAATACTACCACTGGAGTAAGTATTTAAGCAGATATGTGGGACAACTTGTTAGGTCATTTCCATTTGCTTAATCAGATCCTGTAATAGGCGTTAAATTGTAACATCTCCTTGCACTGATGAGAATCTGACTTATCCACAGGCTATTCCCAAGTAGGAAATTGAGACTGGTGAAGTGAATCCACTCAGCATGGGGTACAGCTACAGGAAAACCGAGCACATATCCAAATTGTGATGGAAAAGATCTCATCTTGGTAGGAGAAGTTGGGTGGAGTATGATACACATTTGCTGTCCAAGGGACGGGGCACACTAAAGTTCTTCATCACTGTCCATTGCTAGAGCCTGCATGATTAGCACCTATTGAAATCAATTAGTTTAATCACAGTAATATCCTCCAGGTCTGGATGGTTTTGTAAGACGAGTCCCAAAACCTTGCCTCTGCTGGGAGAATTACCCATTACTGACACTGGCTACACCCTAGCAGATGCAGATGAATAAGTAAACACATCAAGCTGCTGAGGTGGACTAGGACAAACAACACTCAGCACTGCTTAGTAACCACTCGGTGCTACTCATCTGCCAATGTGTTGACTGCAGTTTAACTTGCTATGTCCTGATTGACACTTAGAGCCAAGCAGTGTTCAGTCTTTGTTCCTTTGGTGAGCAAGGTATGAAGCCTGAGTATCTGCGGGTTTCAAAATAGCACTTAAAACAAAGATGAAAGAGTTATTATAATACAGCAGGAGTATAAAATTGATGCTGGAATATTATTTTAATTTCAAAATGCTCCTACGAGCATTGCTGTATGGGATGGAATATAACACAGACTCTAGTCAGTATTATTAAGTAAGGATGAAAGCAGATATTGTGCAAAAATTTGGGGGATAAAAAAAAAGCAGAATTAAGTACTAAATCAGACCAGCAGAACTGTCAAATGTGTTAGACTATATTCACAGGCACTCATGTGTGACATGCAGGCACAAAACATAAACATTTGTT
>VZTR01028037.1:223095-243017 GCA_013400775.1 Chaetops frenatus | reverse complement strand
TTTAAAGGAAAATTGTTTTTTTTTTTTTTTTTTTTTTGTTTTTTTTTTTTTTTTTTTCCGTTTTTTTTTAGTAGGAGGAGGGCTTTTATCTACAGTCTGGAATTTTAAAAGTCTTATATTCTGCAAGGACTGTTTGAAGCAGTTCCAGAAGAACTGCTTTTCATTAGCAAGTGCTGACTCAGTGATCTGTAGAAATGTATTGAGTTCATCAAAAAAATTAAAGAAAATTATTTGGTTTTACTTCTAAAAGGTTACATAATTTCAGTTGGACCTCATCACTTAAATCAGTATACACTATGTTTCAAATACATTATCACTTGAAAGTCGAAATAATAAAGGCAAAACAAACTGGTTTGATTTCATTGAAGTCTTTGATAAAGAATTCTTTTGGTGACTTCAAGTAAAGCAATTCCCAAATGTCATTTCTCAGTAAATTTTGAAATTTCAAGGTTTTGTTTAAATTTGAGAAAAAGTAAAAATTAAGTTATAGCCTTTCTTAAGGAACATAAATGTTGAACTTAGCCAAATGCTGATATAATTTTGCCCAGCAGCCCAGGGGTTTATTCAAATGAGCAAGTGTTTGTGTAGTTATATGTGATATAAGCTTGAACACATGTGATCTAAGTTTGGACATAAAGTCTAGAGGGCTGCCAGGGCAGGGCAGTTTTTCAAGCTGCTCTAATATAAACCAGAATCACAGTTATTGCTTTTCTGCAAAATAAGAGAGTCTACACTTGTACTTTTTCCCACTCTTGTCAGCTGTATAAAAGGAGCTAAAAAGACACTGAAATGGCAGTCTGGTTATACCTACACTGATAAATGGCAGGCTTGGACACATTAAATGGCCTTGAGGCTGTGGTGTACGGCTGTGTTCCATGCTTTTGGCCATTTTCACCCACCAAAAGAGGATGGTGTGAGAAACAAGCATCAATCTGCATCAGCCTTATCAGATGGCAAGCAAAAGGTATCATTTGTTTACATTTCATAGCAAGTCACTGTGATGTAGACATTACTCTTTATGCACTCTATTGAAGCCCATGATTGTCAAGTTAGGAGCAGGGAGTTAAAACCACGTCCAGTCACCACAGGCTACAAGAGAGTTTGAAGCCAACAGTCATCTATTTGAGAGAGGTTTATTCATGTCATTTTCTTGCCCATGCCCCCAGCCTGTTTTCTGTTCAGCCAGCCTGCAGCAATAGTCCTGAGAAGCACAGATTCTTCCTTTCATCCTGTGTTCATCCTGAGTTTTTTAAATTCAGTTTGTATCAAGCATCAACATGTGAGCGCACAAGCTTATCCTACAGTCACAAACTCTTCAGATTCAAGAAGTACCATCTGCTCTCAGTAAAACTACCTAATCAACCCAGCTCCTCCACTCATAAATTCTTCTGGTGCTGCTACACATCATAGGAATGGTTCTACTCAGACCAAAGGTCTACCTGGCCCAGGAGCCAGTCTCTGACAGTAATCAATGGCAGATGCCTAGGGAAGGGTATGAGAACACAGTGATGGCTTCCTCACAAGATGTGTTTGGGATGTCCTGTGCCAGCACTAATGTATTTGTGGTTAGTTTTTCACAATGGGATCTTCTCCCATGGATTTTTTTGTGTAGTTCTTTGGCCTCTGCTAATTCACAGCACACATAACACGCACCAACAAATTGCACACCTAAATATGCACTGCACAAGGGAAAACACAAGGTAGCTTTGAACTGCTCACATGCTGGGCTCACAGACACCTAGATCTTGAAGGAAAGAGGTAAGAAAGCAGTAGTACTAAGACAAGTGTTATTTTTCTCAAAACTTGAAAGACCTATAAGTCACTCTTCGTGTGAAGGCATTCCCATACTTTCCTTGTTTCCTTTCTCTGAACTTTCTCCAGTTCTCCACTACATTTTTTTAAGAAGAGAGGCCACAAACTCTGTAGGGATTTATGCAGTTTCTTTTGTTCTCTATTTCTTTTCTAATAATTCCTAATATTCAATTTACATTTTTACTGCTGCTGAGCTTTAAATGGGTGGTTTCATAAGAACTATTCATTAAAATTCTGAGATCTCATTTCTAAGTGGTAACATTCAATTCAGAGCCCATCACTGTACATGGAGAGTTAAGATTGCTTTTTTTGTGGGTGTCACTTATATTTATCTACATTGAAGTGGTTGGTGATACCAAAATTTGCAACACAGTCAAAACTTCAATTTCCACAATAAAAATAGATATTTTCAAAAATATAAAAAACTGGATCTTTTTAAGAAATAATCATTTGAATCTATGTCACTGAAGAATTTTCCAATAATGACACCATGACAGTGTAACATAGAGACATCTCTACATTATTTCATACCACTCTGTTTCAGCAATATCACTGTCTCAATACTGTAATGAGTCATCATGCTATCTTAGGCCACAATTCCCTGAGACAAAGGAATAGAAGAAAATTAACCAGCTTTAATTAACAAAAATCGAGTACATTTTAAACTATTATGGGTATAAAAGTTAAAAATGTGATACAGTTGCATGGTCAAGAACAACAGTAAACAGACTAAAAGACCTTACCTTTTTTTCATTTTTACATCTTTTTAAAACCTATTTCATGCTTTTTGAAGTACAGTTTTTAACTAGATAGCAGAATTATGATGGTGAACAAAGGACACATATATAGTTAACTGTCAATCAAATGTGTGATATATTTCTGAAATAGCCTAGAGTTAATCCAGTTGGTTTGGGGTTTTTTTATTTTTAAGAAATCTGGAAATGCTGTCAAATTAATAATATCATCCAGATCACACTAGTTCTTAAGGACAAAAATATTTAATATATTCAGAAAAACACTAAACAGACCACAACAATTTAATAGCAAGGAAGGTGGTGGTAAAGACTCTGATGTTGGAGATTCCTATTTAAGATCTGATGGTCACATTAGCTCATTATCCAAATGTGTGTTCTGCCCCACAGGCTCTCAGCTAGTCTAGGAAGCATTGCTCACAATCTTTCTTCATGGAGCTATTCCACAATCTGATACTGAGATCCTGATCTGAAGCACTCTGAGTTAGAAAAACAAAGCATGACAACTACAAGCATTAGGGAAAAAAACCATTTTCTATGTTTCTATATCATGGGATATATCTACAGATATGGACAATATTTTGTCTCTGTGACTTCTTTGTTCTTTTTTGGATCAGGAATATAAATACTGTGATTTATAGGTGCTATTAGAAATTAGTTATCATTCAAAACATACATAGTTTTCACAATTTTAGGGCAAATCTTAGTCTCATTTAAGTATGCACAACTAGCTAAAAAAGAAGCCCAAAAAGAACTGTTGGCAGTTTTAGAAACTCCTAGTTTTCTAAGTCAGGTTGTTTGAATGTACCAATTTTATTAAAGAACATTCAAAATAATTAATACTTTAAACTTATCTTGTGAGTAAACAGTTTGTTGTCTATATTCTCATAATCAGTAGACATTGTAAAATAATATACATGCACACATCCAGTGTTCACAAAATCTTTTCTTTCTATATTTTCCCTGACATGATAAGATCCATTTTTAAATCATGACAAAGGAAAGATTTTTAGATAATCATTACATGGTATGGCATATATAAATGTAAATTATCTTATTTCCATCCAACATTCAAATATTACATCATCAGCATTGAATAGGATTTTATCCAGTACAAACACAAGAATTCATGTTTCAAGTCTTATTTCTAGTAAGAGGCAGATTACCTCTTACCATCCTGTACTCTTCATTTTCATTTTATGAAAGAAGCCCTTACTTAATCTTGCTGTCAGTTTAATTATGAAGTGTGAACTGTCACAGCTCTAGAACATGTTGTGGTCCCTGCTCTGATCGTTTCGTGATTTGCACTTCCAATAGTGCATCACTGGAGAGAGTTTGGCACGAAGACCATTAAACCATGGCAAAGCATGCATTCACTCCTTGCTTTGGGACCCAGTGGCTGGTAACAACTGAGCTTCATAGCCAGAGAAATTAGTGAAGGCAAACAGCTCCCATCTTTTTCACGCAGTGGGATCTGCCTTCAGGACACCTGTCTGTCACCTGACAGAGGAGACACATGGCTTGCTGCACGGGGGTAAGGACTATGGACAACACTCCTGTCCCTATTGTCAGGCTAAAATCTTGTTTTGGTGAGACTCTTTGCAGGGGCACAGTCTCTCATAACTGCCCCACCCCAAGAGCCTTGTATGCTTCTGTTCAAACACCAACATGTGGAGGTACTTTAAATGACTTCTGCAACTACCTTGTTTGCCAGAGATGTCTTTAGCAAGTCAACCTGAAATTTGCTGTTGTAATATTTTCACCAACTGTTCTCTTGCTAGGAGTCTACTTTGGTTGGTTAAGTGGGTAAATATGAGAAACTTCCTGATTTTCATTTGCCCCAGATTTCTTATTTGTTCTTAGATGGCAGCTGACCACTGCCTCTGTGATGGACTAACAGAGCTCTATCAACACTCAGGCATGTAGAACCTGCATAATTTGTACAGCTCTTCTGTGATTAATATGTGCCTCCTGTTCTCCTGTGTCACTCCAGCTATCTTCCAAATTACAATTCAAGAGTACATTTAAACTCATAAAAGTTCTCAGCTATTTCCTCGCAGGGTGAGAGGTTGTTTTGATATCAGTTGATGTTGTTTTGAAATTTCCAGTGTTGGGCAGATGCAATGGCCCCGTGGATTTTAGGTTTTGAATTTTCTGACCCTCCCAAGTAAACTAAGCATCAAAAACTGGGAAGCAGGAGAAGCTTGGGTGTCTAAAACCTCAAATATTCATTTCCCCTTTGGATTTTGACAGAGGCTTTAGTAATTTTGTATTTTTCCTGAATTGCTCCAGTGTGTATACAGTACAGATGGTCAACAGGTAAAATAAACCTCTAACTTTATTTTCAAGTCCCAGCTTTGTACCGAAGGTGCAAAAGCATCACTAGGAAGAAAGCTGGGATATAATGCCTCAGATAGAGATACAGCACCCTGCAGCTTTGTAGATGTAAAAATGATTCTGCTATAACATCCATATAGTTGAAAATATGAACAGCACTGCAAGCTGGTGGGATGGGTGGGAAAGGTCAGCACTATTGCCTATTCCTCCCATTTCAAGAATCCTAAGGATTTGCACAGTGGTATATGCCAGGTGGTAGAAAGAAAAGGCTCTGTTGAAAGTGAATAATCAGTTTCTACATAATAAAAATATGTTCATCTTCAGATTTTAGAGAGGGACTTCACAGAATCACACAGCTCTGAGATCTAGCTGATACCAACACTATGCCTTCTAAAAGCAAGCTAGAAAACTCTTCCCTTCTTTCAGAAGATCCAGACCTTGCTTGTGGAAGTAAACCTGCATTTCTGTGAAGTGAAAGTTTACTGCATTTTTTGTCAGCTTGAAATGACTTACCATATAGTTTTGGAGATTTTCCTGAGTGAATTCCTTGTGTGGCTGTGGGAAGGTTTTACACAAGGTAGGAAAAGACTTATAAAATACTTTGACAGATATCCCAGATTTGTGAGTGTTGTCTTAAGTTCTATGTGACACTATCTAGAATAGGCAGAAAAGTAAATTACTTTTTTCTATTATATATGCAAGTGTATAACTAAGGAATGACAAAAACTATCTTTGCCTTTTGGGATAAAGTAAGAGAATTAATCTTTTACTTACTGTGAGACAGTGTTACAGAGCTGAAGGGCACAGAAGTGTTAGGCAATAATTGCAAGCTAGAAATCATGTTGAAGAATATGCATACACACACGATTTTCTATTTTAAAACTTATCTTGGTGCAAGATACACCTAACTAATACAAAGAGATAATGTTTAAATCTTCACATGATAAATGGACCACTTGGGTTTTATCTATTTGGGTTTATACACAACCAAATGCAACAATCTGATGATCTGTGCACCTGTTCCATAAAAACACAGTTCTCAGAACAAGGTGCCCACAATACATTTTTTTCATACTATCTGGCAAAGTTTAAACTAATAAAACAAACCCACCCCATTTCCAAATCGAATACATATCATGGCTCATCTTCTCGGATTCATTATAACAGGCTATAATCTAACTTTGTCCTGGCAACTAACTCAAATTACTTCAGGCTTGGTGAAAGAAGTTTAAGCTTCAGAACTGTGGCACTTCTACATATCAAATTAAAAGACCTGTGGTTGAACATACTCTATAAAGAGGGGGCAAAACAATTTCTATAGCCAGCTGCTGGCAAGCCAGGGCAATAGAGATCAAACCATCCAGTGCCAAAACACAGAGCCATTTTCTACTGAAACCAGTGGGGTAGGAGACAGCCCCTTGAGAAGAAGTGAGGTCAAAAGCAATCCTGCCACAAGCACCATGGTGCCCCGAGCTCACTCTCATTGTTCAAACACACCAGCTGCGATTGGGGTGCAGAAGGAAGAGGGGCTGCATCTGTACAAGGAAATCACTGCAGCATCTGTTTCCTTCCCTGATTTTGATCCCATTTGCAGTTTGATAAGAGAACTGCCAAGCTGTAATCTCATAGCATTCTATATGTATCAATCAAAAAGAAAAAAACTGTCAAAAATGAATTATGAAAATAGTTCATCAAGAAAATAAAGGCCACATAGAAGCAGCCTAATATCACAAGTGTGTATTTTTTAAGCCTTTGTTTCAAGTTTACAAGTTTGGTCTTATTAAAACAAAACGTTCTCTTACTTTTTTCCAGTCAATGCAATTTCTAGATGAGATGAAGCATAAGCAAACAAAAAGTCCATGGTGGAGTGATTGGCCAGATCAGTCCATGCTCCAGGAGCATTCCTGCATTCCTCAGAGCTAGGAAGCTCTTGCACAGCATCATCAATGGACAAGGCTCTCTCCTGACTCTGGTGGTACCCAAGGCTCCCTGGCAGGCCAACAGACAATGACTGACTGTGGTTGTTCATGTCAGCTCTCTCCTTGACCCAGCTATTGGACATTCCCTGGGCAAGAGACCTTGCATCCCCTCAGCAAGTCCAGCATGCCAGGGGCACTCCCGATCACCTCCTCTGCACGAGCAGCCATCATAAGCATCCTTTGGTTTCTGGATTGCTAATTCAGCTCCCTACAGAAGGATGAATGCTTCAAGTCTTGCTCTGTAGGGCATTTCATGGCTGGGGACCAAGACTGATAAATTTCCAGAGAAACCACCATGGTCAACAGTCACACAATGAAGCCTACACAGTAAAATTAAAACTGACTGTGGAGTGAATAGTTTTAGGGCTTTCCTGAGAGCCATTCCTGAAGACCTAATAAAAATTAGGAAAGTGCTTGACCCCCTTTTATCTCCAATGCAAAGCATTCATATCTTCATTCACATACACATTTGCTCATCACACTATATGTCATGATAGGAAACAAATCAGCAAAACAATCCCACATTATTCTAATATGCACATTTCTTTCTCTGTCAAGTGGATAATTAAAAAGCAAAAGACAGATGGGAAGTCATGCTTTGTTTGTTACCTTCATGATAAGGTTTTCAGATGCTGTGGTGGTAAACTTATTTTGAATAGCACGCATTTACCAGATCCTATTATTCTACAATTTCTGTGGGAGATTTCTTGTCACCTTGAAATTATATATTTGTTTCTAGAAAGAAAAATTAGCTTTATTCAGAGGTCTAAGTAATTTGGATATATGGCAAGCAGCATCTAAAACAAAAGTCTAATATCAACATCCCCAAAAGTAGATTTAATAACTGTTAAATATACATGTTGCAAAAGATTCGATTTACTGTTTTGCTTATATTGTGTTAGTCATTTATAACATTTGGTGACTGAACAACATAAACTTATTTTATGGTTCTTTCATCCTTTCTCAAAAGGCTCCTAGTAAGGCAAATTCAACACAAAGGTTTCTGGGATACAGACACTGCACATACAAAGGTAGTATTTCTGATGGATAACATTCTTTAAAGGTCTTTTCATGATCCATTAATTTATGAATTACACAGCAGAATAGGCATTGTCAAGGGCTTCATTTCAGTTATATGTTGATCTTCTTCCCTTTAAGCTTTTATCTAAAAAGTAAGTAGGACTTAAAATAACACTCCGACAGGTCTTATCAAAGAATTAACTATTTTATTCTTTACTTATCAAATGGTAGGCAGTTGGGCCCATCCATATCTATGAATAGGAATACACATAAAAAATATCAAAATAGAAAAGAATAGTTCTAAGGCTTGCTTCATTTACAGCACAGTTACAGGAAGAAATGCAATTGCCATAGAATAAAATTTACAGTAAGGAATGAAGTATGCAAATTAATGCCGCACAAAGATTAAGATTAAAAAAACAATTTAATAACACTTTTTTACAATTTACTGAAAACTTCTTGGGAGACAAATTTCTAGGAAAGCAGTCTTCCTCCATCTTGCCAAACCTAATCCAATCCAGGTAAACCAGAAGTAAGTTACTACAGACAGGTTATTTAGAGGTCGATGAGAAATCTTTCTCAGGGTCCACCTGACTCAAAAAGAACATTTGTGCTTTTACTCATGACTCAAAAAAGACACCAAAAATGAGACTGATGAGCATAATTATGGAAGTATTCTTACTCCCTAAGTGCTGTTCTCCCCAAGGACTGAAGTAAAGGTAAATTTCATATGCCATCATAAATCAATTTTATAGATAATAGCTCAGTGTTTAGAGCTGTTATTTTTCTTTTCTCTCCTCTCTCTTTTTCTTACAGTAATAAACAAACAAACAAACAAAAAAACCTAACAGCCCTCAAAAATGAGAGGGAGAATCTGTTAGTAAGCTAAAGAAGTGGTGATAAAATTATGACCTCAGGAGTTTTCAACCCAAGCAGCAACTGTAAGCATTGCTGCTAAACAGAATTTGGCTGGGTGTTTGCAGTACAGTATTTCAGGCAATCCAGATTAGCTGCAATTAAGAGATCTGTTTTTTTACTGACAGGGTGTGGCAATATGTAAGAAACTCATGGTATCCTGAGAGGGAGTTTCTTAACTTCTCATTACATTCAATGGTTTCTGTTTCACAATGAAAAAGTGTGAAAAAATGCTGACAATATTTACATTCAATTTTCTTTTGCAAATAATTATGGTCTTTAGTGTTGGCTGAGATGAAACTAACATAAACTTTAATATGACCACAATCTTTTTTAATTCTGAAAGAGCAGAACCCTCTTTTTCTTCCACACACTACCCTAGAGGCATTACCTGATGATGTGTAGTCAGATCTTGGTTTCTTAAAGTTCCCATAACGTTTTCAGACATTAAAATTGATGGTAAAGTTCTTGCTAAAAGCATAATTGTAATCAAGAGATAAGATATCCATTGAGCCATTAATTTAAGTACAGTAATTATTTTATCATTTTTAGTAAAACTTACAAAACAAAGAGTGTAGTTTTTTTAAGAATCAAACCCAAACATAGCTGTTAGTTCCATATTGTTGTGGTTTGGCTCTCCAAAGATGATTCTTTACATGTCAGCAAACCTGTGACAGGTTGAAAAAAAAGAAAAGAAGATTCATTATGAAGGTAAAATTGTCTTAAGTCCAAAAGATCATGTAATTTTCTTGAAACAAGCATAAACATGAAATTCTAGAGATAAATAGGAAAAAAGCTGCCTAAGCACACCTGGAAATATTTAAAACGGAAATCATGGATTCTAAGCTACCTCTGAAAATATCCAGTCATCAGTATACAAGTGAACTAAATGCAGTCACTGCAGGTGTTATTTTATCAGCATATAAGATGAATTTCTTGTATACATGTTTTCAGTTCCCATTCACTAACTTACAACTGATCTAATTAAATTATTTCAAAATTCTAATTTGTAGTTCAGTTACAAGATCAACTTATTACTGCTTAATAATGTCTTAGTCTTCAGCTGAGAATAGTAATAGATTGTGTGTGCATTCTTAGACTACAAGCACACATGAGAAAAAAAAAATCTTTAAAACCACTGTGAAATGGAGTTGTTTGATCTAATGATTTCTGCCTTGTGTTGGCAATGGGCTACTGGACTGCACACAAATTCATCTCCACTGACATGTGGTAACCCATTAAGCCACTGTAACTCAATTTCATGTCTGACTACATAGAGAGAATTGAACTGATAGAGTTTGAGCAAAGCTTCATGTTGTCAAGGTGACTACAGTCTTCCTAAGGTAATAGATACTTTTCCAAAATGGAGAACAGATTGAGCATTTCTCTGCTTAAAGGCTTTATATACACATAAATGTTAAACTGCCCATTTTAACAATACTGAGATAGTTAAAATGTACATCTAGTGCCGTGCATTGCAGTAATGCTGATTTGAACAAAGCCATTCTGGCATAGTTACTTCTATAGAGATGAAAAACTACTTCATTATTAGGGATCTTCAGCCCCGTGTAATTATATCCAACTTCACAAGCTGTAGCAGTTGTCAAATAGTCGGACCAGCACAGAAAAGCACCTCTATCTGTTAATTAAGCAAGATCATTTTTAGATCCCTCTGTGATAACTTTCAGGTAGCATGTAATCAGCTTTCTTAGCCATAGCTTGACACATTTAGATGTCTCCTTGTGTGTAAGGAAAGTATAGATGAGAAGCTGTTTCACTTGCAGATAGCAGGCAGAATTGTGCTGTTACAAATGCAGAGAAAAGTCAGCTAATAGGCTTTGTCTGAACTCCAAAATACACAAATGAGTCACCTCCACAGAGCACACTATGACAACATGAACTAACTCCACAAGAAAGTGCTGACCTAGTGTGGGAAACAAGAATTGCCTCATACCTGATTGCTGAAATTCTAGTTGTTTCAAGAATTGCATATTGGCAGCTTAAGGTTTTGTCTGCATTGAAAGAGCCAGCATGTTTTTGTTGTTCTAAAACCAAGCCCAAATAGTTATTTTGAATAAATACTTAAAATAGCCCAAAATTTGCTGAAAATATGGGGAAAAGCACATTTACACTGCTGCTCTTTTCTTCCAGAATAACATCTCGTGTTTGTGTGGTTTGAAGGCATGCATCTGTTTGAAGGCTAAATAGTAGTGCAGTAGTGTGTCACCTGTCATTAGGTCTAGTGCCACTGCTAATCGCTTTTGAAATAATCCAATGCAATAGACATTGAGGCCATCAATATTTTTCCCATTACCACAATGGAGAGACAATTTGGATAATGACCACTGCCCCAGAAGAGCAATGACAGATTTCTGTGCCATCACACTTTATCCAGGAGCATTGCATACACCGTACATCATTTGGGGCTCTGAATGGCAGCAGGATCAGTATTACCAGTCCTCTGTCCACCCAGCAACCACTGGCAAGAAGCGTTGTTCAAGGACTGGGCCTTTTCCAGCTGCTAAGTCTTCCTCTTCTCTACATGGAGCAGAGACAAAGTTCAGATGGAGGAAGCAGCAGAAAATCCACTAGGTGCTTTGGGGAAAAGAGAAGAAGCAGCTGGGGTTTCAGTCAAGCAAAGAGAAAGGGGTAGGATGGTCACCACCAGCTGCAGACTGCATTCATGTCAATGCTAAGCTGCATGCAACGTTTCTCTTAAAAAACACTTTCCATCTCCCTCCCAGGGCATCTCCTAGTGCACGACATCTTATATAAGTGTGGGAAGACTAGGAGAGATAATTTGGTTGTACTTACAGGTCTGAAGATTTTCTGGCAGACTAACAGTGAACAGCTAGCAGAAACAGCATCAGGGTCACGACAAGCAAAGGCCAATGTAGATTAACTTTATTCTCTTGAGGAGGTGTGTGAAGTTTAGATTGGAGGTTGAAGAAGCAGGAGCACCTCTTTGGACAGCATGAGGAATTCTGCTGAAGTTCTTCCCATCAGGAAGGAATCGCCCAAGAGTAGCCAAGACCCATAACAGACTAAAACACAGTTTCATTCAACTCACACTCAGGAACTGTCCTTCAACAGGATTTTATACTCTCAATTTGAAATAGGGAGCTGGACACATCAGCCACTTAAAGTTTACCTTTGTAAATTCTGTCAAACAGTGGAAAAAAGGGACAGCTGGTCAGAGTTGGCTGTTCTAGTCTGGGTCATCTAAGGGGATAACCTAGTCTCTGCGATATCAAAATCATGGCCTATTTACTTTAAATTCCAATAAAGGGCTAATAGTGGTAATTACAGTAGCAGGGATAGTGATGTGGCTATTCACACACAAAAAACTTGGCAGAGACCAAACTCCACTTTCACATAGGTCAGCAAAAAAAAAAAAAAAAAAGTGCACTGCACTTTGTCACATCTCATTTGGATTGCCTTCAAAATGCTGAGCTAGAGGCAAAAGACACCACAGTTCATTTCCAATTCCACATCTAATCCTCTCACCTTTAATTTATTTTAAAAGTTTAATCATAAGTTCATAAAGCTCAGATATCAATTTTTCAATAAAAAAAAATTAAGCACCTGCAGGTAAGGTTTTTAGGAACTCATGGTTGGCCCAAGCTTCATTATAAATAGGGACTCTCACAATTCACCTTTCTGCAAATGCTACTGTGATAAAATGTAACTTTCATTCCCTCCTTGTTGCTTCAGGGGTGTGTCATTTACAGAAAATAAATAGAACATTTCTATTGCAAAGAAACCATGCTCCACTCAGGGTCAGTGAAAAGCTGCACCTCGCTCTGGAGTTTCTGGCAGCATAGTAATAACTTTTCTGCAGCAGGTCACTAAATGCTAGAAACCTTAGATATGAATAGTAAAAGTACTTGAGATATTCTTAGTATGCAAATAATGTAATATTTGCAAATAGAGAAATCTCACTAAATTTGGGGGTTTCAATTTACTGTTAGTTGATTAAAATGATGATATTAATAGTTCTTTAAAGATGTCAACCAGCTTTGGAATGCCAGTAGTTGTAGTGTTCTTGGATTTCCAGAAGTCAAATGTTTTGACAAGACCTCTCTCTAAAGGCTCTCAAAGAACCTAAATTATCAGAAGGATGAAAATTCTTTAGTAGATGAATGATGTGTTGGAGCATAGTAATAAATTGTTTTCACCATGGGAGAGAAGTGATCAGATATCTTCACTAGAATTTGCTCTCTTCAATATATTTATAAATTATCTGGAAAAGGGAATTAATAATGAGATGGTAAAGTTTGCTGATGATACAAATTACTCAAAACAGTCAATACCTCAAAAGGTGTTGTTATACTGAACCCTGAGCGATTCAGCAACACTAAATGTAGACATTATTTAATATCGATACTTGCAAAGTAACACACTGGAGGGGAGCCTAACTGTACATCCACAGGGACAAATAACAAAGAAATAATTTAGTATCACTTCAGCAAGCATCTTAGACTCCTTGTCGAGAAGTCTCTGAAAATATCTGTGCAGTGCTCACTGGCAGACAGAAAATGTAAACTGAATTAAAAATCATTATGTACAAATGAGAAGTTAAGACAAAATATTACACCATTGTATAAACCCAGACTGCATCCATATCCCAAACACTTCACCTAAGTCTGAATGATCCATGTCTAAAGGTTTATTAGAAGTAGGAATGGTGTATGCCAGACAACATACATGAATAGCAATATACTGTTGTAACTGTATGAGGGTGGATGAAAGTACTTTTCTACTTGAAAAGGACATGAAAAAGAGGAAAGAATTGTATATAAAAGTGAAACTAACATATCTAGTAAGAAAGAAACAATTGTTCACTATTCATCCTACCATAGAATTTAACAAGCACCAAGCATCACAGTTTTAATCATACAGAAATATTTGTCCACACAATTCACAGTGACACATTATAGGCTATTGTTACAAGAATGTGGCTAACAAAAATATAAATGAGTTTAATAAATAATTGGAGCAATCTGTAGAGAAAGGGTTCAGCAAGGGATAATAAATATATGATGCACCTTATCTACAATTTAAGTAGTGTATACATTGTGCACAGCTGGAAAATGGGAAAAGTATCACACTGTGCTTGTCCTAGTCTCACTTCTAAGAAACAGTTAAGAGACTGCACTCTGTTCTGATTTAAGGTAGTCATTCTTGTCCTATTATTTAGACCCAAAAGCCACAAGTTTCATAATCTAATTATATCTGCCTTCAAGAAACAACTTAAGTTTGACTTCTATTTTCAGCACCAGGCAGGAAAAACATTAATTCTTTTTTGCAATAAATAGGGGCTGAGCATTGCTGGCACAATGATTAACTCCTTCCTGCAGCAATTCTGCATATTCTGTACTGCTGCAGCAATCCCTTCTGACTGCAAAACAAACTCTGCTCCCTACTTACTCTTCTTCACCTGACTGTGTGTCCTATCGATCTCTCATCTTTCTCCTCATTATATTTATCATTTTATACTTTTCTGATTCTTGCATGTAAAGCAAACTACTGTGTTTTTTTAGATATGTGACAGAATATTACATGTAACAGTCACATTGCATTGTATTTTAAAGCAACGTATCCAGTTCTTTTACATTCTGTAGTACAAATTTATTTTCTGCACTGATTTTAATTCAACTTTGTCTCCCTGAACATTTCAGAGTGTGAAAAGTACAAATAATTTCCCCGATGTCATAGACAAATAGATAGATAGATAGACATATATATGGGTAAATCATTTTCAACAACATATTCATCAAACTATTTATATCAACAGTTTTATTGATCAGATACTTACATTCATTTTTATGGTTAGGAAAATGAGGTTTTAATTATAAAATCAGTACCTGTGTGGGTACATGAAGCCGCAGTTCAAAATGGAAGAGCTGACTGAGCCGCAGCATGCTCAAGCTCTAAGGCAGGGCTGTTCCTCAGCACCAAGGAGAAGGAAGGGTGAGCAAAATCAGCCCTGTCCACTTCTCTCCCCAAAGCAGGCTTATGCACAAATTACATTGGAGAAAAAACCCCAAGAGCTATAGATAATGGCTGAGCTTTTTAATAGAGCTTATATGCTTCACTTCCACAGCATTTTAATGAAATTTGAATGCCTAATTCTTCTGGGTTCTTAAAAAAACCCAGTCCGCATCACCAGATGCATAAACTATGACTGAATACTTTAATGTTTCCAAGTCACAGGGCAGAAGAACCAGATTCTGTATGAATTATAATCTGCATTTACAACAAGCAAGTGAAGTGCAGAAAGGCCTGGATTAACGCAAAATACACGGGATGATTTGTAAGAGCTGTAGTTCCTGACTGGCCTTCAGCACACAGATAGCAAGTGAATAAGCATTGGAAGGCTGTTATCAGAATAAATCAAAAATCCATTTCCAGAAACTTTAAAGCCTTTAAAATACTGATTTTACAGCAATAGAGACAGTGATACAATAAATGCATATTTAGCGTCTACATCTTTTTGCACCACTGAATCCAAATCTCTGCAAAGCCTGCACCGATATGTTCATCACAGCCCAGAAGCTCTGTGAGCAACAATGGCCAAGAGGATGGGTTGGTGGCAGACACCTTTCAGAGCAGCAGTCCCCCAGAAATGCTCCAGGAACACAGGCACTCTGGAGAGCATCACCATAATTCAGGCTGACCTAGTTCAATTTACTCACTTTGAATAAACAACCTTAAAAGACAGAGGTTCTCTGACACTTAAGGAAGAAAATGGTCTTTCTAAATTCTGTTTATCCTCTAGAGCTTGGGGAAATGAAGGTAATTTTTAGGGTTGGAGGCTGTTACAGTAAGGCCAGATGCAGTAAATAGGGATACAAGGCAGTGTACAAGTCTAATGTGTTTTATGTATTATTTTCAGCACATCTATTTTTTGAGAAATTGATTCTTATGGTTTGAATCAACACTGTGTTAGCACACTCTGCTTCTTCATTTTGATAATTAATGGCAAGCTTCTCAAATGTTGGCTGAAAATTTTCCTAGGCAGATTTGGGTGGGTTTTTTTTTTTAGCTTGGCTTCGTGAGAAAATGAAGCTTGCGTGCACCACACCGTCTCTCTGTCATGTTTGTTCAGCTTCAAGTGAACTGAACAGCACAGTCATTTTTTAAGTAGGAAAATCTTACAACAGACCTGTGCAAAATTCAGCACATCATGGAAGGCAGCTTCCAAAGTCATTAATTTTGCTGCCAGCAAAGATGACGAGCAGGCAATTAGGTTCATCCGGTAGCAGCTGCTAACGATGCTGGACACGTGCAGGTTGGCCACCTTGCATGAATGCATCTCCAGAACAGCATCTGCTGGGTCATTCCCAGTTGTTAGGCCATGCAACAGTAGCTAAAAGCCATGGAATGAAGAGGAGCTAGGGTTTAAGTGAGGCACCTCACTATGAGGACACAGAGAGATTGGAAGGTGCCATGGAAAGAGGGCACTTCAGTGGGACAAACACAAATGTCTTGCACCCCAAAGAGACAAAGCCAGAGCAAACCAGTTCTCATTAGTTCTATCATTCAGGGGATGATCTGGATCTGTTGGGTTTTCCCTTCATCTCTCTCAATCCATCTATCTCCAGTTTTCCATCTGGACCTACTTTTGCTTGCAGCTCCTATGAATAAATCCCTACTGAAGCATGAAGAGCAATAGATAAGTACTCAGCCACCTGGGAGACAAAGGGTGCAGGATGAGCCCACAATTAAACATATATGTATCATAAGCTAATGTTATATGTGATGCAAAATGGCATATGATAAATCACAGAATAGATGGTTTATCACAGGTAAGGTGACTTAGGCAATAAACCAATGTTTATTTACCTAAGTAAGTGCCAATTCCACTTGCACACAACAAGCAGCACCTGAAAAGGTGTCCCTCAACTGGACACACAAAAAGAATACATAAGGGCTCATTTCAGAGGGAAGCTGCCTTTTCTTCACATACTTAAGAAGAAAACACACTGATGTTGATGAAACAGCAGGTCTCTTTTCACAGCTTTGCAGGATGATAATAGGTGCCTGTTGACAGCTTCCTGAATGGAATGGAGGATCTTTTGGAAGCACATGAGTACTTTCACATGCATGTAACAGAGAGCAGTTTAAGAGCAGAGACACCTGCCAGCACAGCCACCGGGCAGAACCCTGGCAGACCTGTTTGCCTCTTAGGAGATGACGATACGTAGCTTGGCTTTCAGTATGTCTTGACATCCCCTTTCCACCCACTACCCTTTGCAATTCAACAGAACCAAACCAATAATCAAATCTATTTTATCCTCCCTCTCTGATACTGCAACGTTAGCCAAGTTTCTTATTTTTGCTTTGGAGGAGCAGGTTTTTTAAACAAAAGCAGTGCTGCCGAAGGGAAGTCAGACTCGGAAGCAACGCTGCTGCAAGCACAACACACCCTTTGTTAGCTGCTGCACAGAGTCGGCAAAGCGGCGCTCAGGAAGCCTGCGTGGCAGCTCTGCAGCTCCGTCAGGCATCCCGACTGGCAGCAGCCCTTTTTGGAAAAAGAAACAGTATTTTTAACCCATAACTCTTACGGTGGCAAGAGTAAGCTGTAATTCAGGATTTAAACCAAAACAGACAACAACCGGCTGTTTTGTACGTGGTGTAATGGTTCACCTGTTTACCATTGCTTACCACAGTGAACTGGATTATGCAAAAAAAAAAAAAAAAAAAGAAAGAAATCCTCCCCAAAAATAAAACAAACAAAATCCCAAATAAAACCAAATAAAGCCAAAACAAAACAAAATAAAAAAATCTATCTTGAAGAAATTAAGCTAATAAGAATTCCAAAAAAGGCTCTGATGCCTGTCCCCCAGGCTCCAGTAATGATATTGAGTTGTTTATATCAGATATGCAGAAATTATCATAATTATGATCTCAGATATGCCTAGATGCTGTAATGAACAGGAAAGAAAAAAGAGCTCAAAGTCCTTGCTACGCTGAAACTGTCTGATCCCCCAGCCAGATGGAAGATAGCAGCTCTATAGACGAGAGGACTTCCCTGCAGAGAAGTGGCCCAGTCTCTCCAAGGTTTTATAACCAGCCATGTCTGCCCCTAAGGTTTCGGAGAAAAATGAAATAAAAAAATCCAGAATTAACCTAGAGAATCAGTCACTCGTCTTCTGCAGGCAGCCAGCTGTAGCCCTGAAGCATAAGACTGAGTTTTTTTAGTCATTGTCTTAAAGCAGAGCTGAGTGTGTGAACACATTGAGGGCAATGAGAGCTCTCTGTTCTCTTCAAGAGCTTATAAAAAAAGGCAGTGACAAAACACAAATACAAATTCACAGATGTAAAGATTGCTCAGAACAAATGACCTTTGCCATCCACAGAGATGCTGCCAAGCCTGTTCCCAGACTCAGATTAAAGTGTATCCAATTGGATTAAATTCCTAGCAATGGCAAACTTACCACCTACCTACACTGGGAAATTATTTCTACATGTAATCACCCTCAGTACATCTTTACAGTGATTTGAGTTTTTCAAGCTTTGATTTCCAGCCATTGGTTCTTTTCTGGCTTGCTTTTTTTTTCTTTTTTTTTTTTTTTGGAAGACTGAAATCTATACTTGATTTAGTTGTTCTTTTGTTCCTAATACATTGGTAATGCCTTCTTATTGTCTTAAGCTCTACCAGCCAGTAATAATTCCTTATTAACTTTATCTTCTCCAAAAGTCATTTACATTGTGTAGATTCAATTTTCATTCTCAGTTATGCCCCTCTTTTCCATACTTAACATTGATTTCTTGTTTAATTATCACCTTTGTGCCTTCTTTACTAGGCTAGCTTTCCTCTCCAAGGTAATTTACTCATCTGCCCATTAAAGCACAGCCTTTAGAACACCCAGCAGGATTTCCCTGACAAGGCTCACTTTCTATTAAAACTTCCCCTTTCAGCATTTGGTTAGGGAAACAAATTGTTCTGATGAACTGGTCGATTTTATGTTTCACATAATTCTGCCTGGTGCAAAACCTTTGTTCCCACAAAGTAGAGACACTGCAGTATCTGAATTTTTGGCGATCAACAGCCAACACTGCTTGGTGCATCACAAAGTCCAACACAGATTTATTTCATGCTTGATGCAGACACCTCCATATTACAATATCTTTGAGATTTTTCCTGAGATTAAATTATTCCTAATGCTGCTTAGAAGTAGTTCTCATTCTGGATTTACTGATGGTAATACATCTTTCCCTCAGACATTGTGAACAAGTCCTAGAAAGAGGTGCTTTCCACTGCCTCAGAATTTATCCATGTACTTGTACTAAATGCCCACCAATCTACAGTCTGTTTTCTTGTTAGTGTAACGGACATAAAATATGTGCCATTTTCATGCTACACTAAAAATTCTAAATTAATTACCCTCACTTAAAATTTTTTGGGGGTTGAAAATATCTTTAAAAGTTAATACAGAAATATTACTCTCCTTTAATATTTTAATTAAAGTTATCATTGTTTTTCATCCTTTGAAATCTGCAAGTAAAATATATTGTGGAGAACTCAACTGCACAATTTGTATTATACAAGTAAAATGCCAGTGGTTTTGTTTGATGGTGGTTTTTTGTTTTTGTTTTTGTTTTTGTTTTTATTCAGGTACTTGTATTGCAAAATCAAATAAGAGTAGCAATGAATATTGATCCAGTTGTTGTACCCAGTACATCAAACATCATACCCAAGCTGCTTTTGTTAAACTGTGGTACTTGAAAATATTTTTAGGTATTTCCTGGCTCCTCTAAAACAAAACAAACAGATTCCTTGTCGCATCACAAGTTACTACATTGCATAGATGAAGTTATATGAGGTACAAAAAATAATAAAAAGGCCCAAACTCCACCATTTTGAAGGCTAAAAGCTTTAAGGTAAGTATCTTTAAAAAAAAAAAAAATTGGGGTAGCTCCACTCACTCACCAACACCACCAAAATGGAGCCATTCAAGTCATGACTAATGTTGGGGTTTGGGTGTTCCTCCCTTTTGTTTCTCTTCACCTGTGGAATTTTTTTCCCCCATCAGTTCCTAAGGGACCATCATGGCCGAGTACTTAAGGGGAACAAAAGAAGTGATTGAACTGAGGGAAG
>VZTR01028037.1:189234-208045 GCA_013400775.1 Chaetops frenatus | reverse complement strand
CCACCAGGTACCGGGCGGCGGCCGCGGCGGGGAGCCCCGGGGTGGGGAAGGGGGACGCGAGGAAGGGACGGAGGCTCCGCTCCCCTCGGTTGGCCGGCCGTGGGAGCCGGGCAGCTTCACTCTGGCCGGCGCCGGGCGAGGCTGCGCGGCGGTGACAGCCTGGCGGGACCGCGGCAGGGCGGGGCCGGCCCGGCGGGAGGGAGGGCACCTGCGCCCCCCGCCCGGTGCGGCGCCGGGCGGCCGGAGGGGTCTGCGGACAGCGGCCGCCCCGCACCCGGCCACTCTCCCCGCCCGTTCCGGGTGGCAGGTGCCGGGGTAGCTCTTCTGGCCCTCCTGGGTGCGCCGTCGCCTACTGAGGGACGCCGGGAATTTATTCGGGATGAGAAGATATGGTTTATGCTTTAAAAAAGAGCTCAACCGCTCATGTTGGTGTCTGGGAGGTTCGCCGTGAAAATGCCCCCCTTGTCCTCCCGAGCTGCCCGCGGCGGGCGCGGTGTCCCCGGAACAATGAGCCTGACAGCTCCGGCCGGTGCCGCCCCCCGGGCGGCTCCTTCCCCGGCCCTCGGGCGGGCTCGGCCGGACGAGCACAGGTCGCCGAGAGAAGTGTCAGATGCGAAAGTTGACACCGTGCTGCCTTTTCAGGGCTTTTGACTGACATTGCTTAAATACGTGTCCGAGGACAGCGCAAAGTTTCAAGTTCCTGTAGTTCTGTGTCCGATTTTAATCGAGGGGTGTAACGATCCTGTGTTGAAATGGAATTTTACGTTTCTCCCTGGAACAGAATATTATAATAAATTAGTGAGAAGCAAATCCGTGTTAATATTAGCAGCTGTTGTATTGTAAGTCCGTTTTGCTCCAATAATTTCCTCAGTTACGAAAGGCTGAAGTTACATAGCCTTATCTTAATTTTCTTTTTCATTCTAGTATTAAATCCCTTCATATTTAATCGGTGGAGATTAATTTGTATCAGAAGGGGAATCTCACGTTGTGTGTCTGTTAAAGAACTGATTTCGATGCACTATGAATAAGAGCTAGTTGTCCTTAACATTTATAATAACCTTCTTCAAACAAATTCCAAGCAATTCTCCAACAGTGAGCTGTACAGGAATTTTCTCTCACTTAAAAGTTGTAGGTATACTTAAACAGTGCCATGACAGCATAGCTAGCAATATTAGAGGCTTGTTAACATTAGACATTATCTCTTAAGGTTTGTTTCACAATAGAGTGCCTGCCTCTCCCAAAATTCCAACGCAAGTATTCAAGTTTTACAACGTAATTATCTATAATTATATAGAATAGGATGTTTTCCTGATTACTTGACCAAGAATGGCTTTAGTGGTTTTTTAGTTTGTTTTCTGTGGGTGAGGGTAGTGGGAGTGTTGTTATAATTTTATCTTTCTGACTTCAGAAAATTCTCTTTTACCTGATACATAACATATTGACATGCTTTAAATTTTTAAGTTCTTAGAATTTCATGTTGAGGGTTACTCGCAGCTAAGCTTAGAGATAAAAGTACTGTGTTTTCACTTCACAGAACTGAATTTAGAATCATCACACACACCCCCACTCCATTTCTATGTTTGAGGAAAAGCATTCCAAGAACAGTCAGATTTGAGTCTACTGAAGATAAATACAGTTCTTCACTGTCAGTCATGCTCAGTGGGTCCACCTCTTGGTAATATGACAACCACTATAGGTCACTTTTTAGCAGTAGTTGTAGCTTGGGAATAAAAACTTAATCCTGTAAAAATCTTCTTTTTAAGAACTGCTTCCATTTTCGTATTAGAGACTACGATGCACTGATAGGTGTATTTAGGTAGGTATAAGATATACCATATCTAGATAGGAAAAAAAATTTCAAGAGTACACCCTACAGAATCCCATTACTCCAGAAATTACTTCATTCATTATATTAGAAATATTTGAGCAGTGGCTTCAGAATAATACATTTAATGTGGAAATGTTAAGATAGCTCCTTCAAACAGATTCTCTGTAAAGCAGTCAGTGCTCTTTTTGCTCTTATATGGTAATACTGAGACAATTATATTCAAAATACTGGGGCGGGGGAAATTAAATCTGCCATTTTAATTTTTAGATTTCTGCTCGCTGTAGTGAAATCCTGCTACTCACTGCGTAGAAATGATTATTAGTAGAAATATAAATACACTTTTAATAATAATTTTTAAGTGATCCCTTTGAAATTCTGCTGTTACTTATACAGAGATCTCATAATACAGTATCAAGTAATTTATGATAAAAACTGGTCTCAGAGTTTTTTTGAACTCGGTTTTACACCTTGAAGTTTTTCTTCTGCATAGCTTTAATAATGCTACCAGTTGCTAAAATGATAATCAAAATTGCCTGTACAAGTACTGCAGTGTTTATTGGGGAGACATATGGGGGAGTAGGAATTACTTTTCTTTTAATGAAGCTGTATTTTCTTCCTTGCCTCAGTGACTAATTTACATGTTACCAGAGTGGTTTATAGAAATCTCTATGCATTGCTTATCTGGTGGTTGGTTGTTTTGGGGTTTGTTTTTTGTTTTTGTTTTTTTTTTTTTTAAGTAGAAAAGCATTTCAGGTATTTTCAAAATAATATAAATTAATCTTTCTTTTTTAGCCTCTTCTGAAGCAGTCACCCTGGAGTAATCAGAGCAGTGGCTGGAGCACAGGAAATATATCCTGGGGAGGAATGCATGGCAGAGACCATCGTAGAACTGGAAACATGGGAATCCCAGGAACTATGAACCAGATCTCTCCTTTGAAGAAGCCCTTTTCTGGTAATGTCATAGCTCCTCCTAAATTTACTCGCTCTACTCCATCACTGACACCAAAATCGTGGATTGAAGATAATGTTTTCCGAACTGACACCAACAGTAATACTCTCCTTCCTTTGCAGGTAAGGATGGTATACCTGGTGTGTTCATAGTTTTGTATAGCATTTTTACTTCATTCATTTTAAATGAGAATTAAACAGTGGTTGTAGCCCTGATACTTGGTTTGAAGATTGTGTTCCTGTATTGTTTTTAGTCTTAAATTGCAATTAATCCCCATGTGTTGAGTGTATTCAGCAATACAGGATTCTCACAGTTGAGTAAGAATATTGATTGTCAAGAAAGATACAAACTATAGGCACTGATGAAGCAATAAAGCATAGTATGTTTAATCCAGCAAGTATTTTCTACCTATGGTAATGCTTATATTCTTAAAATCCCTTTAAACCACAGGATTTTTTTTTGCTTGCTTATCCTTCTATTTAGGTTTTCTTACTTCCGTAGATGGTTCTCAAGTCTTTGTCATGTTCATCTTTTACTGGTGTTCTAGGCTAATGTTTGTGTGTCATCTGCATTTTAGCACCTTTTATGTTTTGTCTGGAAGCCTTGTGATGTAGAAGTGTTAAATGGAAGGATGTGTCTTAGAACTAAAGATCTGGATTCACCTCCTGAATTTTGCCAGTGACATCTTACGTGACTTTAAGTCACTTAACTCCAGCTTCAGTAATCTCTTGGAAAAATGTTATGTTTCCTATTCTTACATGTATTAATTTAGTCACTCCTTATTAGCAGGGACCTTTCATTTGTCATAACTGTGACCATATTTGAGCTGTATTTGCATAAATGGCAATGTAATGCTTACGTAGCTGAAGTAGTGGCAAAAGGGTGCTCCTTGGGACCAGATTTCCCACTAGAGTTCTGGATTTTTTGTACTATTTTTTTGGTGAATTTGGCACGGGAGGCCATGTCCTGACTCTATCCAGGTCTGCTCTGATACTTGCAGTGTTTTTGAAGCTATCGTGACTTTCGGATGTGCTGAGTTACATTCAAGTGCATACATTTGGACCTGAAAACTTACTGTCCATGCTGTCAAGACAGGTTCCGTTAAGTAGCCTTGCTAGCTGGAATATCATAGTTGAATAATCTTCTGTGTGGGTAAAAAGATGGGGGAAAAAATGCAGTATTCTTCAGGAATTGTGTTCTGTTAAGGAAAATAGATCTCAGGTAATGCTTTGCAGTGCAGGGCAGCAAAATCAGTAAAAAGTAAATAGTGAAATCTGTCCCAAAGATGTTAACCTAATGAACAGATTTAAAAATAATAATGCCATCATATATTGAAACTCCTGTGACATATACACTGGAATTCATATGCAGCTAAGCATGAGTTGTGAATGTATTTGCTCATCCAATATGCCTTATACGTTCATATGACCAATAGTTTGAATGTTCAGAAGCTTCTACGGTGGTTGTCTAATATAGATGAACACATTTTATGTCTAAACAAGTGCCTTGTGCATTTAGGCTGACATCTAAATAATTTCTCTGTAATAGGGTAGGAAAGAAGTCTTTGTAATTTAACTTCATAATACGTTAATGTTTCTGTGTAAGGGTTGGGGGATTTTTTTAAGGGATAATGTCAAAGTGAGAAGTTTGGCATTTTTAGTCGTTGGTCACACCTGTGAGCACCAGACCCACCAATTAAATAGGCCTGCTTGGCTATATTTGCGCTGTTGATCTGTCTATGCTTAAATTTCCCTGACACGTATAAAATCATAGCTGCAGAACACAGTAAAAATAAATCTCTTTGAAGGGTTGCAATGTTATCTACTGCTATTGTGGAAACACTAGATGTTTCCATAAATTACTTTGCTACACTGAAATCATGTTCTTATTTTTCAGTTAGTACACTGTTGATCTATGATTAATTCCTTCTGATGACTGTTACATTTTGCAAGTCATAATGAAAAAGTTAAATAGAGCTCGGAGCTCGTGCTTCTTTTCATCAGGACTTGTTGGCAATTGCAATGCTGTCAAACACCCATCTTGCTGATTTGTACTGTGCTTGTCTCCTTCCATAAAAGGCTGTGGTATTTAGATTGAGGATTCTTAAAGATACAGTAGCAATTTTAAAAAACACTAAAAAAGTAATACTAATTAAATTTTGTGCCAGTTAGTTTAGCACAAAAGCATTTATGTGTGTGTATCTCTTCCATGCTTTCATAGAGCAAGCACATCTTGGCATGCATCTTGGATACATACTGCATCATTCACAGTGTTGCCGAATACTTTTTTCTTTGGGCTAACTGCAGTAATAATTTTGGAGAGGAGGGGACACAGTCCAAACTCTTCCAAACTTTAGCTAGCTCAAACGTAGCAATTAAAAACACCTTAGAAAAGCTAGTGCTCTCAGGGACTTTGTGTAGATCTTTAACATTCAGCTACCATTTTTCAGAAATGCTGTGTATTTTTGCAAAGTCCAGACAGCATTCAGCATGTCAGCTGCTCATCGATTTTCTGAAAAACATGTACCTCATGCAAACAAGATAAACCACAAAATAATTGTATGCAAATTTGAAGCTTTGCCCTTCCATCAAACTTTTTTATTCTTTAATGTTTGCATTGATGGATGGGCCCTAGAATAGAACTGACATCAATTCTGATGAAAAAAAAAAAATCTTGACATTAAACTAATATACCAGTGACAATGAATGTCGTTACTAATAGCTGAGTGAACTATTATGAGTATTGCTTGTAGGGGTGAAAGCCGATAATCTGTACTTCCTAGTTAAAACTGAAACATATTCTGTATGAAGTTGAATTCACAACAGCCACCTTAGTTGCAGCAAAGCTGCTTTTGCTTACAGAAGTTATGAAAGAATTTCTTAGTATTTTTTAAAAGTTCAGCAGTTTTTGGTTTAAGTAAAAATGATTAAACATCATGACAACACTGATTTAAACATGAGGAAATTAAGCATATAGCCAAGCTTTTTTTATGTGCCTCAATCTGAGAAGCTTTTCTGCCTTTCTCAGAATTTTAAGATAATATGAACTGCATCAAATTAAGTTCCTTCATAGACATAAAACCTGAAGACCTAATTTTGTCTAAGTTTAGCCATACTGCTTCCACCATTATAGGTACTTCATATAGGGAAGGGTTGTTGCCTTGCACTTGAATCAGTAAAGGAACAGTTAGAAATCTTGCCAAGTATTGACACTGTACAAGTTAAGCATTTAATTGAGGGGCCTATTTCTCTCTCCTTAGACAGAATCTAGGTTCCTTATTTAGATAATCTAATTCTCTAGAAGAACATACCTGGCACCACTGACCTTACACAACCCTTGGGATTCCACTTTAGTCACTTAGATTGCATTTCAGAAATTCAGATAATATGAATTTTCTCTTTTATTCCCTGATTTTGTACCCTGATTATAGGGTACAAAGCTGAAAATATATTTCTAAACCTTTATGCAAGTGTTTTTCCACAAAAAACATGCTACAGGCATTCCTGTGGATGAAATGCAAGGACAGAGATCAGTGTTTTGTATACTTATTTCTTTGATTTATGCTCCATGTATGAGGAAAATAATTATTTCTAAATTTTTACCTTTTTTTTTTTTGAGATGTGCAGTATCTGCTAACTTTATTTTGATTGCAAGCTTGTTTTTTTTCTTGCTGTCTTGCAAATAATCTGACTAAAACCTGTTAAAAATGTTTAGTACTACACATTAGTATTCAACTATTTTCGTTCTAGTAAAAATACTGCATTCTATGAACATGAATTTTATTTCTCTGTGTCTGTTGAATTTAGGAAATACAACACATGTCTGGGTGGTTTTCACCTTGATTTGTCCTTCCTGTTTGTTCAGACAAATCGTGTGTGATGTTCGTGGTCCTAAAAGCTGAGCGTTCTTATTATATGTTTAAACATAGCTCTCCAGCTGGAGATTGGTATGGTAAGGTAGCATCTTGCCCAAATGCAGATTTTTCTTTTTCTATTTCTTTCTGAAATGTGCTCAAGTTTTTGAGGAAAGCAAATAATAAAATGAGGGTTAAGATTGTATGTCACAACAGGTGTTTGTTTTAAATATTTAATTTAAGCTACTGTCATCTTCTTCTGCCTTAGAATCACTTCCATTTGGAGAATTTCAGATTTTCAGTTTGACAGTTTTAGTACAATTTAATTCAGCTTAACATTTTCAATAGCTAATCTAGATGATAGACATACCAGTGAATACTAGGTGAAGAGCAAATTGTTAAACTTGGGTTGTTAATGCCATGTTTAGACTCCTAGATGTGTGGCCTATTTTTTCAAAAGTGATGAGTGTTTGGCAGCTGATGTTAAACTTGAAGGCATTGAGATTATCTAGCTGCAAAGTTTTCTTACTCTTCAGAGTAATACAATTGTCCAAACACTGATCTATAAGCCAGGCTTTACCAGTTTATTTTTACTGAGGCTGTGCTGGAACAGAAGAGTCTCACGTTTTTTAATGCAGTGGATTGATTGCCAAGGACTGATTAAAGTAACACACACAACCAGATATTTGTGTTTGAGGACCGTACTGGGGATATCTCTAACTGGGGAAAGCAGTCTGTGGACGTGCTTTTAACTTCAGGATCCCAACCTTTGAATAAATAGTATTAGGAGCTGCACAGATTAACCATTCAAAGGAATCAATTAGTGGGAAGTTTGTAGGTTATTACCATACAAATATTCTTATGACTTCATATGATATAAGACTTTTTTCCTGTTGTTTAAATTTGCTTCAGTTATACAGCTTATTCTGTCAATGCAACACAAAATCAGTTAGGAAAATTCAACAAAATATTTAATAGCCATGATAGTATAGCAGTGTATGCTGAGTAGCTTATCTCACCTTGTTCTGAGTTAAAATGAGTATGTTCTCACCTAAGATACATCCAAAAGTACATTCGCTGTATGTGCTAATGTATTTGCATTTAAGTACTCAAGAATGTATAGATATTTCTAGATGTGGGGCAGGGGTGTGAGAAACCCAAAACTTGAGTAATGATTTCCCTTTCAAATGTCTAAATGTCCCTTTAGCTATTTCATTGAAACTATTAATATAAAAATTTTCTAGATCTGCCTTGTAAGTCAAGATTGCCAAGACTTTAATCTAATCTTCATAGTCTAGCATTTGTTTGTTTCCAGGTTATGAATACATATTCTTGAGCTGAAGTACTCCAGTACTGGGATTTTTTGTTCATTTTTAAATACTGATGGAGCTGGGAAGTAGGTGTATCTTTGCCACAGGATCTGTTCTCGGTGCATTTGAGGCTCAATTTAGTTAGCTTAGCTTACGTAGCTGATTGTGTCATTTTAACTTTAAACACTTTGTTCAGTCAGGTTGACTGTTCACAGATGTCTACCAGACATCTTTAGTTCATCTTTACCACTAATAACACTGTGAAAACTAACCAAGCAATTTTGTGTGTCGACTTTAAGCCTTTGTCCTTGCTTTTTTATAGAGCTAAAATTGTAGTTTCAATAGGTTTTCATATTAAGTTTCTCATTCACACTAGTTATGGTTTCAACAAAGGGTTTATGATTATAGTATATCCTCGCTAAAATGAGAATGATTTGAAGTTTAGATGTTAGCAGAGATATTTTAGAATATCTGTGTAGGAATTGTTAGGTTATGACTGCTAACATTAACACTGAATACTATATTCAGGTACTTTTTAAAGTGCGGGTACTTTATTACTAAATCAGCTGTCACTTTCCAGTCTTAAAGCACATTTTTATTCAGGGGTCAGGTTTAAGGTGAAAAAAAATGGAACTTGTTAACATTTTATTTGGGGAAGCTGTTTTAAAGTGGTTTCTTGAATTTAGCTTTTAATGAACTCAGTTAATTCATCGAGGTCCAAGTTAGTCTTTTTGCAGCATTCATTTTGAAATGTGTATAAGCTTTATGACTTTTGTCTTCAGCTCCCATCTCATGGTGCTACATTTCTGTAGAATATGAAGAGACATGTAAAGATCATTTCATAAAGATATTACCATTTACAGATTTTAATATCAATGTTAGCGTTCTAATTTTTTACTTCAAGTAGTCCCACAAATCAGCAATTCAAAGCATGTGTCCAAAACTCAAAGGTGTCAAAGTTCTTAACTATGAACTAGAGGTTGTGGTAAAAAAATCAACAAAACTATTCACCACTCAACGGCTTCCACCCTTGTATTTGCTTTACGTGTAAGTGATGATACGTAGGCTTAGAGATGTGACTGCAGTTTCTGCTAATGCTCAAACAGGATAATCTTTGCGTAAATTGCATGGGTATATGTAGAAGCCCTAAATAGAAGGTGCCAAGAAAAAAATATTTGTTCATCAGTTTAGTACTGAAACTCTCTCTTCAGAGAAAGCTGTCCTCCTCCCATTTGTGCATATTCAGATGCATGGCTTGAGGACTACTTCTCAAATGCACACTCTTCAGGTGTATTTTGCATGACATTGTCAAAAGCTCCTTCTAGCACTTGTATTCTGTGGGAAGGATACTTTGTGCTTCTCCTATTCCTAAAATAACTACCACTCTTCTGTAAACTTTCTTACATAGACAATTTTTTACTTAACCATATGGCTCAGAGTCTGTAGTTGTGATTCTGATATGAGAAAGGTAGGTCAAGCAGGATTCAAGCATTTAGATGGTTAGAAGTAAAAAGCTAGTCTGAGAGTTTGTAGTGCTTGGGAGAAGTTAACTATCAGCTCCAAGGGAAAAGAGCTAGCATTATGTTGTGACATTCCACTGAGATACAGACCTTCTGACACAGCAAGAGTTCACTTGCTTCTTAGAAAAGGACTGATGAGCCACAGAGCTGAATGAAATGAAAAATATTTTACAGGAATTCAACCTTGACAATTCAGGAGTCAGGATGATAGAAAATGTGTATTAACATACATGCTTAGGTATCAGTGCCTTTGCACTACTGATTCAGTTTCATTATTTCAACATGGTTGATAGGCAGTTATCTTCCAAAACAGTCTGGAACTATGTTTAAGACAAAATGGCAATAGTTTTAGGTTTTGGGACTATTTCCATGTTGTTTTAAAAGTAGGTCCAGGTTGTTTTAGAAGATAACTGCTTATCAGTTGTGTTGAAACAATGAAACTAAAGGTAATCCTAATTCTTGGGACTGTTTCCACATGCATGGAGATCTGGAACAATTGTGTTCTGTGGTAGTGCTTTTTCTGTTTGTCCCAAAAATTGACCAAAAGCATAATGGAAGTTTTCTGATTTAGTAGTGCCTGCTGTAGTGGAATTGTCCCCTTTCAACAGACCTTTCTAGAAAATGCTTGCTGGTGTGACCTGCATTACTGAAGTATTTTTAAGTTCTGCTTTGAAGTTAAAACTTCCTATTTGAATAGATGATAACTGTTCTCTTGAAAGATAGGGTATATGTGTTTGGGAATCTCAAAGCAGTGTTGTAGCATTATAAAACCAAGATGCACAAATATTTAAAATGAACCTTGTACCCAAAGATTGACTTAATCATTTAGAGATAGTTTTATTTCAGATAATGTTGCTTTATAGCATGCAATTCATCATTGTCATTTGGAATAGAGATTAAAATTTTGAAGCACTGATAACCAAGATACTACCCAAACTCATGAGTGGGTAGTGGGATAGTGGAACTCCTGTGTTTCAGTCCTGCTGTACTTCAGCATATTCACAACATTTTGATATTGTGCAGTGCCTGCTCATTCTGTGTTTCCACTGCCCAAAGTTAAGTAATAAAATTCAAGAAAACAAACCACAAGCTTTCTGAGGTGTAAAAAGGATGGGAAAAGCTTACTATTTCCTCTGCTTGTAGCAGAGCAAACCTTTTGCTTTAGATACACTGAACTTTCAAAATAAAATGATGCAAGGGTGAAGTCAGAATCATTGCACCATGTCACCCAGTGGAGCAGTTCACAAATAATTTGCAAATATATGTTCCATGTTTTACTTTTCCATTTCTCTTTTCCATTTCTCTGTAAAATCTAGGACCAAGTAGCCCAATTTTAGGAATTAACCATGGTTGAGCCTTTTCTTACAGGCTCCGGCTCCACAGAGAGTCACTAAGTCTGTTAATAATGACTATTTCACAGATAGTCATGTGTTACCTCAACACATATGTATGTAGCAGTGTTCAAAAAAATAAATGAAGAAAATATGTAATGAGCCTGTAACAAAGATAAAACACCATATACAGTTCAGTCTGGTTTTTACCAATGCTAGTTCTTTTCCCCTGTCAACTACAGAGGTAGCAAAGCATGTTTTGTCTTCACTCAGTGTTTGTTTTTGTAAGAGCACTTACTACCTACCAACTAGTGCATTAAAGTGAATTTAAGACTTCATTAAAAATCCTGATGAGATACCTTCTGAATGCTAGGGGACAGTAGGGAACAGATCCAGCTTGGTCACTGCTCGCACCTTCTATAGAAAGTAAGTTTGCTGTGTTAAGCAGGTTCTTTTCATTGTACTATTGAGAAACAAACCTGTAAGGGCATGAGAGCGGATTAGCCACTTCAGTTTCATTTTGGTGGTTCTCAGGGCAACTAAACGGAATGAAAGCCATCTAGTCCTAAAATAAAGGTTACTGTGAAATAAAATAGTGCTGGTGACTTGTTGGCACTCAGTGTTGAAGATTGCCTCACAAAGTGTCAGTGGCATTTGGTCTGGAGTGTGGTAGGAGACAAGAGAAACCTACTTTTTAAATTTATCATTAAAATTGTCCAAGGGCTTCCGGAAATATTATTTTGGTCAGATTCTTTGTTTTCTAACAGATTGCTTGCCCAACAGGAACCCATTGCTCTTAATAGTTCTTTGAGGTAGAGAGAGCTGGGAAGAAAGGCTTCTCCCTCTTCATCCCAGCATTGATTAAACTTTCTAAGATATGAAAGTAAAACCCTGGTTTCATCATGGCAGAGTTGATCATAAGGCATAGTGTATGATTTATAGAAAACTTCTGTTCCAAAGCTTGCTGTTTTACTCCTCCAATGTGAAGAATACCTGCTTGCTGAGGGACATAGTTTGAAATGAATCTATGATTCTGCTGAACCATCATGGATAGTCACAGGGAGTGTGGGTCATATACCTTCTGTCCCCATTATATACATACTAAGTGTCTGGCTGCATATTTAGGGAATTTCACCATTCCTGGGATGTATATGATTTTTTTCATCCTACTCTCCTGAATTACTATAGTGCAGACAGAAGACAACAGTAAAATTAAGGATTTAAATGCAGTTATAGGATTTAAATGTAGTACAGTCCAGCTAGAAGCCTTGAAAGTTGGAGAGATTATAGTTTTACACAAACTATTTTCAGTTTCTAGAAGGTATCACTAGAAGACCAAATAATTTAGAAGTCATCTTTTTTCTGTGTCTTTGACTTAAGTATATTGGAAAACATGGGAGAAAATGTCTTGGGTAAAACAAAATCAGTGAAAATATTTTTAGTTCATTGCAATAACATTACTGTCAGTGAAAATACCTATAAAGACAATATGGTAACTTCTTAATATTCATGTGTGAAAGAAATTGTCCTCTATAAGGCTGATAATCTATTAATAAGATTTGTGACATTTCCTTTTCATAGTTTAGCTTTAATTTTCCACCCTTTAAGCATTAAGTGCTTACCATTTATAACTCAAGTCTTTGTATGCAAAGGCCCTGAAACCGGCAAGTGCAGCCTCGGCAGGGGCTGTTGGCCCATGCGAGGCACTTGGCCAAGCACCAAGAAAGTGCTCTCTTTTATGTGACAGGACTGTCCTTCTTGTCCTGTAGTTCTCCACTGTCCTCACTGTTTTACTTGTGCATGAAATGAAATTGAACTCTAACAGACATTAGTATCCTTCATTAATCAGCCTAATGCATAACTGTGCTGTGGATCACTAGGACTGATTCAAGCAGTTCTGAAGGAAGCAGGCAGTCACAGGCTGTCAAATGCATACACAGCATTTGTTCACACTGCATCACACAGAGTTCTTCACACTGCATCTCTAGTTTTATATTTGGATGCTGTTAAACTTACTGTTAATAAAATCAGATCTTACTTTGTATTGTCCATCTCCAGAGTGTCTGAGTGGGCAGCTTTTAGAAGGAACCTGTGTTTTCCTTTCAATTTTTTTGTTATAAATTACAGAATTGGTATTCCAATACTAAGGCTTTTGTTTTCTTTTAGGATCGAAATAGAATGTATGACAGTCTGAATATGCACTCTTTGGAAAACTCCCTTATTGACATTATGAGAGCAGAGCATGATCCACTTAAAGGTATGTTATTATGCTAAATAAAGAAAAAAGGGTCATCCATTCTGCATATTTGAATTAATACTGCTTTTTAATTTAGATTCTTGGTTCATATTAAAATGGCAAATGAACTATTTCCTCACTCGAATGAAAAGTCAATCTTAAACTGTCTTGTACTGAAAACTTTCCCTTTCTCTGCAGTGGAAGCTGAAAAGAAAACTTAAGTCCATTGATAAAACAAGGTTTTTTCCTTTTAAGTATTTTTTCAAGTCTACTGGAGGATATTAATGTATCCAATCTGAAGAAGTCCAGAAGTACAGTTGGCTTTAGAATGCTGGTTCCTCTTTCCATTCTGGGCTCTACTAAATCCTTTGGCCACAGCAGTATGCATACAGCTAGCATATGTGGACTTCCATTTTAACTCCTCTTTTCACTGGACATTAACTCACTCTTGTGAATTCTGTTTTTCTGTATTTCTCAGGTAGCGTTTACTATTGTACATTGTGGCAGGGAACCCAAACCATTTTACTTGGACTGATCAGATGTTGCTTCATTTGTGGTGTTCTAGTTAGATTAGCACAGTCTAATTTTAAAATTATCCAAGACTTCAGGCCGGCTTTGTACAAATTAAATCTCTATATTGAAGCAATTGAAAACATAAAGCAATCAGGTTTGGTTTTTTGCTTCATTATCTACTCCCATCCATTCTACATTTCTAGAGGTTCCTATACTTATTATAGAAAACATAAGCACAGAAGGGCCTGTTGTTCTCCTAATTTGAAGGACACCTCGCTAGTCTGCTCATGATTCTCTTAAGACCTTTGTAATCAATTGGAAGGCCTGTAGCATTCAAATAGCATTTAATAGTATTTTAGGATTTAAAATAGTTAGCCAAAAGTTTGGAGTTTTTTCCCAAGCTGAAAATCTCTACAAAACAGCTGTGAGTATGTAGCATTTACTTAAATCATTAATTTTCCTCTACTTTAAAGTGGAAGCCAAAATAAAATTTTCTTAGGTGTTTTTGAATCTGATCTCTTCTTTCTTACTGCCTAGAGAGAATTAATTTAATTTTAGCAATTTTATCATTTAAGTCCATTATTTAATTCAGTTTCTGTCTATTCTACATGTTTGCAAAACATTATTAAGTAACACAAAAGATTTGAAACCTGTAAGCTAGCCCAGTGGTAACTGCTGTGTGCTGAAAAGCATACATATCTCATCAAAGAGGAAGTGACCAGGTGTATCATTCCTGTTACAGAGCATTCTTGCTTCTATTTACCACACTCAGGTGGTGGCTGCTTCTTTCCTTGTCTGAAAGCTACTGCTAGGTATAAAGTTAGAGAATGTAGATCTTCTACTGCAATAGACTGCCATTGGCACCTCTCACATTCCTGGATATGAAAATCAGTCTGACTCTTCTTTCTCTAGTGCTGACTGACATGACAAATGGAAGTGGTTGCTTGGTTCCCCCTGCCATCTCACTGTTTTAATTTTGGCTCTGTAATGCTGAAGAGATTTCAGAGGCACAGTGAGCACAGAAAATAGCATTTTTTTAAATTCATCTTTTCGTATTTCATTATGTTACAATAGATGAAAAATATTAATTTCCAATAATAATTTTCCAAGGAGAGTAAGACAAGAAAAAGCTTTAAGAATTGAAGTTAATTTGGTTCATACGTGGATACCTTGAAAAACTCAGTTTCCATCTGTGCTTTTTAGGGACATGAGAATATGGTGACAGTCTACAGTTAAGAGATTTATTTTTTTTTAACAGCTTAACAGTCATGTTCTTTCAGTGAAAATTCTGCTAAGTTTTATGTTTGAACTAAAACAGATGGAAGCCATAGATAGTGATGAACTCAAAGGAAACCCATTTTTCTGTTCTAATGCCAGAGAACAATGCACATGCCAACTGAATTTAAATAGAGTAATTGTGTGCTGCTATTTAAGTTGATGGATAAGATATTTTTTCTCTGTGGATGTGATTTCAGCTGAAACAGTTACGTTATTAACACTAAGGCATGAGAAATGTTCCTTATGGACTGAAAATGGGAGGAAGAGACCTTGTGGTATATCAGCCTTTTAGTTCTTCTCTACTATCTTCTGATTTTTTTAAGCATTAATTGGAATTTCTGTAATTTCTGAGGACTTTAACTTCTTTATTTCTTTTCCCCGCCAACTGTGAAACTTTAATTTGGTTATATCAGTCTCTGTGAGTTTTCACCACAGAAAATCTAACATTTACTTAAAACTCCATCATATTTTCTTGCAGAATGCACAGGATTAAGAATATTTGTTTGTTGGCTCTTAATAATATATAACGTACTTTATTGTAACTGAAGAGTATTTTGTAACTAGAGAATATTTTTATGACAAGTTTTCAAGTAAATTTAAATAATGCATCTTTTATATCTGATCACAGCAGTAAAATGATAGTCCCTGGAATTTTAAGCACGTGTTTCAGATTTAGCTGCTTACAATATCTGGAGTATGACTAAGCATCTTGTCTCAAATTTTGCACAATGCAGAACAGATAGTCTGTGTACTAGTTCATAACTACAAGTTTTGCATGTCAAGATCCATTTTAGGAGCAAGTCAAATTTCACTACTTTTGCTTTCATGAGCTTGGAAAAAAAATTATTTCAAATATGATTCACTCTAAGCTAAGTTCATGCCTGCCAGAAAATTGTTTATAGATGACTAGTTTTGGCTTCACTTAGACAAATTTTTGTCATTACAACACACATGATCAAAAGCAAAGTAATTTTTAGCTTTCAGTAAGATATTTTTAAGGTGGGGTAATAGGGATAAGATGTTTGACTTCACTAGTCACTGCAGCAGAAATACTGATCATATTAAAACTAATCTTTCCCATGCAGCTTTTTTGAAATACATTTTATAACAAGACCTTAAGTAATGTTTAAGATTATTCCATCCATTCAATTCTGGTGAAATAAAAACTGAAGTTAAATTAATTCATTTTTATATCATTGTTCTTAAATACCTTTTTTATTCTTCTAATAGTTCTTAAAACAATTGAGAGAAGAATTAAAATACTGATAGCCTGACACATATAGGTACTGCTAGTATAACTCTTCAGATATACTGCTTGCATACTTGCTTTTCTTTTGTCCCCTACTACTCCCACAAATATCAATGTATTGTGCTGTCAAGAAGCAGGAAAGTCAATGCATTTGGGCTGAAACAGATTATGGAGAAAGCTTAGAAGTGGTGGTTATGTTTTCTATGCAATATCTATTAGTATTGAGACTATTTTAATGAAATTCATTACCTGCTGTTTTAAACACCCTTCTAGCAAAGATTGTGGCACAGAGAACATTGTCTTTCTTTGCACATGGAAAGTTTTGCTTTCAAAGACATTTGTTTTGTTATGAAGCTCTAAAGTTTAAAGCTGCTCAGTTTCTTCCTAGAGTAATTGAAATTGTGCTCAAAANTCAGTTTCTTCTAGAGTAATTCAAATTGTGCTCAGAAAAGAATTTCTGAGGCTGAAAAAAAAACTATAGAGGAAAAAATTCTCTCTGTAGTCACATAAAAGGCTTTGAAATCTTACATACACATTGTTTCTTCTTTTTGTCATAAAAACTTTTTCTGATAGAATAATATATTTAAGACTGAGAGACTGATTTGTCTGAATAGATGGACTGTCAAAGACAGCCCATTTGGCCTCGTTCTGACTTGCATAATTCATATGCAAGCATTGGAAAATGCAGTCTCTAGGCTTTCTGTAACTAGGTGTTGTCCAAACATGGGTTTGTGCTGTTGTCTTAGCTACGCTGATTCCAAATCTGTGCTTTTTGAAATTGCTGTGATCCTCAGCCATTCACTCTTACTGGGAAAAGCTTGGCTTGGAAGCTTTTTCTCTTCTAGTCAGGAGATCTCTTGGAAGAAAGGAAAAGGGGTAAGGAATTTTTGATTCTCAGTCTCTTCATACAAAAAATTAAGACTGTTTTTAAAAAGGGGGGCAGTAGACATGAAATATCAAACTTGTGAATCTGGAAGTCAATGTTTAAAGCAGTAATGTTTTAATAGATGGAGATTCCTCCAACAGTTTAGTTAATCAAGAAGAAAAAGTATGCATTTCTAAAAGTAGATGTGAATTTGCTTTAAAATGAAAAGTGAGTATGCTGAGAAGTTTACAAAAATTTAAATCTCCATTGCTTCTATTAGTAAAATAAGATTACCCAAATATTCCTAAAACTAAGTTCATTACTCTTTCCTCATGGTCTGACTTAGCAAGAGTCTTAATTGGATTCAGTGGATAAAGTTGCCCACCAAAATTTGTTTGAAGCTTTTAATTTTTTTTCTGTCATTGCAGAAGAATGCATTGGGAAATACACATAAAGCAGGCAGTTCTGTTAATATTAATTACATTTAGATAAGGAAGAGGAGGCTAGGTTTAATAGAACTCTAGTTGCATAGGAAGTGTCAGATACCTGCTGCTTCTTAGCAATGCTAGTTTCAATTTAGCCATGGTACATGAGAATTTTTAATTAGCAGTAACATGGTGAAGTTGCAAGTTCAGATTTGCACAGAGAAAATTTCTGTAACATTATGATCTTTTTGATACAGAATGGCAATATTAGGCACTGTATTTGTTCCAGTTAGTAGCAGGTTACAAATTCGGATTCTGTATACAGGTTCTGTAGAGAGAGATAGTGAATTAATTACTTTTTGTTTTTCAGGAATGGACTGAGTTTATTATTTAAATAGTACATATTCTCTAACTAATTGGTAGTTGATTTTCAAACTACTCAATTATCTTTAGTATTAGAACTACTTTTTTAAGCAGGTAGAGGTCCCTGGAACTGCTTGAAGACTACTGAATGGTTTATACAGTTCTAGATTACTGATATTGAAGCAGGATGGGATTAGATAGGATTTGTGCCTTTTTCTTAAAATGGTATATTTTTTCAATGCATTGAACAACATACAGTAAAAATAAGCAGCTAGAAAGATGTACGTGATAGAAGCAAAGTAAATTGATACAACATGGGTGCTCCCATCTTCTGTATTCTACATACTGATATTCTCAGTGAGATTAATATAGTAAATGTCCATTTAACTAGAATAACCTGTTAAAAAATACTTTGCTCTGAGGTATGTATAAAACTGATCCCGAACCCAGTTCCGTGTTTGAAATGTTCTGAATTTATGTATGTCATGAAATTCAGGTGAACAGCCTAGAAAACACTGCATTTTACTTCCACAGATTAGGATGAGGGATAAGAACCTAAATTAACATTATAAATAATTAGCAATGATTGTGTTTTGAAAAGGTAAGCAAACATTCTATGTTTAAAGTGTTTTTGAAGTTGTAAGCTAAGTGCTAGACCAGGTAGCAAATGCGGGGATTTAGTTCATGAGAATGCAGTGCAGTGTGTTTTCATTGAAATAACCATGTAAATAAGACTTAGAAGTATCAATACAGCAGTGTACTGAATATTGTGTTATTTGTTTTTCTTTCTCCTTATCTGAGTTAGCAAATTCATCTCCCCAACAGCAAGACAGGGTTTTGGGGTGCAGTGGTGGGCCCAGCTGCCTGGTGCAGTCCCTCCTTCCCACTTAGTGAGAAGTCCTTCATTGTTTCAGCTTCTGTGTTTCAGATGCAGCTTATCTCTGAAGCTATAAGTGGGTAAAAAGCAAAAGAATGCAAAAGCACAGTCATAAACCTAGAATTTACTATTTCGTAGAAGTTTTTCTCCTCATGTGTTGACACTGATGGACTTCTCTTTTGTGCTAGGCCTCTAAATTTGACTTCTCTTTTTG
>VZTR01028037.1:149485-152381 GCA_013400775.1 Chaetops frenatus | reverse complement strand
AAAAAAAGAAGAAGAAGAAAACAACCACCAAACAAGTACCAAAACAATCCAAACAACCCCAGCCAAGCATAGTTAGTATCTGGAGATAGCTGTTCATGGGTTGGAGAGGTTGAGAGGGAAAGGCAGGAAGATCTAGGTTTTGTTTTTAAATATCTGAATTCTTAAAGTTTCTTTTTTGATATCATTCATGTTCTTTCTTTAATGTTGCTTTTCTAACACTTGAAAAATTAATCTTTTGACTCAAGTGTTCTCTTAAATTTGGAATTCCCACTTTTTTTTTACCATCCTCATTTTTTTCTTCTTTTTTTTTAAATGTGTACTACTCCTGAGGTGATTCACTGGAAAAATACAGCAGTGCCAAAACTTAACTATTTTAATAAACTTGTCTAAGTCAAATCATGGGGAGGATTTATGAACTTCTTTGTTTATCTGAGAGGGGGATTAATCTGTGTTTTTTTTAATCATCTTCTTTACTTAAACCATAACGTCAATCCTTATTTATATAATTATTTATATTTATTACCACCAGTTACTTGTGTTACTGAGAAGTCATAAAGAACATCATTTTAGGCAACATCTTGAATTTTAGCTGAAACAATGAAAAAGGCTATTTTCAGAAATACTTTTTTACCTCCATGGAGTTTTTACACTAATGCCTTTTCAGGCTCTGAAAATAGTCTGAAATCAGTATTACTGCTGATTTATACAAGAGCAAGCAGTGAGTATAAACCACTAATTTTGTAAATGAGGAGGACAGTCCTACTTCTGGTTCTGCCTTCACCTGAGGTGTTTGTGTGTGTTGGCCAGGAAGGTAGTACAGTACATATCTCACTGAAGTCCTTGAGGCAGAGCCTGTTCTGCCCTTTACCTCAGCATTGCCTTTCCATACCAGTTGTATCCAGTTTCTGTGCTTTCACATTCTTTTCATAACCAGTTTTTGTCTGTGTAAAAGTCTTTTTCAGTTGCTAAATTTTGCAGTTCACCTCTTTATCCTTCTGAACATCAGTTCAAAGTATTTATAGCATTTTTTTGCACATACATTTTCCTACCTTAATTGGAAATCTTAGTGTCACAGTCACTTGACAAACATTGTGATCTTAACTTCATCCTTAACTTAAGTTCTCTGCAACTTCTCTCCATTTCTTTTGATGTGTAGATATATTTAGTTTCTCTAACAGATGTTTTTCTTCAGTAAAGTACTCCTCATCCTGATTTATCATGTATGAAAGCTCAGCTCCGAACATTTCTTTGGAGTTTCAACTCTAAACAATTCCTTAAAATATTGTTAACTTTCATATGCCAGCAGTCTGCATCCACATCATGTAATATTTCCATTGCCCAAAGTGGTTCTCTAATATTTTTGGAATCATCTTTGTACTGATCTTGGTGCATTAGTGCAGTGAAGCTTGAAATAAATGCTGCTTCATGCTTTCAGAAATTCTGAGCCACGAACACAGTTACTGCATAAGGTACCTGCTTATTGGAAAGTTTTGAGTGCAATTGGTGATAAGACAGGTCATTGTGGCCAAATAAGAAGTAGAGCTTGTACTGAATATAGACTACTGGAAGAAGCATACTCTGTTTGACATTTCTAGGATGGCCTCTACTTCTGAACCTAAGAACATGAGGCCTGTTGGGCTGCAAAATTTCAGGGCAGGGAGCTGTATGTGTAAATTTTTTCCTCTGGAGAGAAAATGGAAAAGGTATCATTTTAAAGTTCCTAATCTTTCAGGCATATTCTTTCTGAGTATAGAGCATACAGTCAATGTAGCAATCTTCTGAGGTATTAGTATCTAAGGAAAAAAAATCTCATGCAGCAGTGAGGAAAATGTGGAATACAACAATACATTCCTTAATGACCGAGTCACCTCTTTTTGTTTTATTATGAAGTACTTCTTCCTGCCTGATCACAGTCTGTAGCAGTTCAGTTATGCAAAGACATAATGCATATTTACCACTGGACTCCTGCCACTTTTCCATTCTGGCAGTCAGATGAGTTTGGGAGAGAGAAGCTGTGTAAGACAGGTGTTTGTAGCTGTCTGTAGACTTGCAAAATGGTCTTTAAAAAAATATTTTCAGAATTGTATTGAATACAAATTCCTGTACAGTTCAAAGCCACTGAAAGAGAAAGCAATAGATTACCAAAATTGGTAGGGCCAAATTTGACCATATTTTAAAAATAGGGAGTGAATTTATGATGAACAGCACTGCTGAAAGATCTGCATTACAGCTTGCAGAAAGTACTTTTAATTTGTGCACAAATGTAGTACATGCAGAGACACTTGTATTTAAAAAAAAAAAAAACTACATTAAAGGGTTACAGTCTTATATGCTCAGCTATTTTTTTGCTAAACCGTAGAGAATCAATTGTCATGTTGATGTTCAGTTGGGAGACCTTTGGGTGGTTTTATTTTCTTCTACATTTGCATCCCTAGTATCATTTGCAAAGAACACTCTTCCAGGATAAATTAGGGGAAGTTTCTGATGTAGCTGTTTATTACATGCAAAGTCTTCTTCTAAAGATCTGCCTTGAAGTGTTCTGCAGTATGGATGGGTCTGTAGGTGATAAATGATAATGAGTAATAACTGATCAGTTATATAAAGACGTTAATATGACTGATTGCAGACTTCAGGGCTCTTTTGGGGCTCTTTTTTTAAGCCAGAGGAAAATTAATGCCTTCATACAAGTTGAAGTAGAAACAGTTACTAACTGGATTGTTCCTGTTTCACTCCAACAGGTGGAGGTAAAGCCATACGTGTTGGATGACCAGATGTGTGACGAGTGCCAGGGTGCGCGGTGCGGTGGGAAGTTTGCTCCTTTCTTTTGTGCCAATGTCACTTGCCTGCAGTATTACTGTGAGTTTTGTTGGGCAAATATCCACTCTCGTGCAGGACG